>PVIY010013695.1:0-58463 GCA_004026745.1 Myrmecophaga tridactyla
CTTTGGGTTATTCATGCCTCAGGATCAACAAGCCAAAAAGGGGATTCCATTACTGGCTGAGGTGATTGACCCTATCAGGGGAAGAGGTGATTGACCCTGACTATCAGGGGGAAGTAGGACTGCAGCTACACAATGGAGGTAAATACGAGTTTTCTTGGAATATAGGAGATCCCCTAGGGCTTCTTTTAGTACTACCATGCCCTGTGATTAAAATCAATGGAAAACTGCAACAACCCAATCCAGGCAAGGCTACCAATGGCTCTGAAACTTCAGGAATGAAGGTTTGGGTCACCCCACCAGGCAAAGAACCACGGCCAGCTGAAGTGCTTCCTGAGGGTAAAGGGAATATGGAATGGGTAGTGGAAGAACGTAGTGATAAATATGACCACATGATCAGTTACAGAAACGAGGACTGTAATGCTGTTTTGTTCATGTTATTCTATTTAAGTTGTAAGATACCAAGTTTAAAAGTGAATATTACCCAAGGACTTGCACCTTATTCTGGAGAGAGTTAATGTGTTTCCAGTTATATGCAGGACAGTTGAATATTGTTAGGTGAGGAAAAATTGTTTTCTATTTAGAAATTAAGTTTGGTTTAAGGTGATGAGTATAGCTGCCAAGTTGACAATGGGTGGACTGTCATGGTCAAGTTCATGTGTCAACTTGGCCAGGTGGTAGTACCTGTCTGCCTGTTTCGGCAAGTGCTGGCCTGTCTTTTGTTGTGAGGACATTTCATAGAATTAAATCATGGTCACGTTGGCTACAGCCACAGCTGATTCCATTTGTAATCAGCCAAGGGGAGTGTCCTCTTTAATGGATGACACTTAATCTAATTACTGGAAGCCTTTTAAGGAGGATTCAGAAAAGACAGGTTCTCTTCCTGCTTCAACTGGCGAGCCTCTCCGGTGGAGTTCATTCAGACCCTCCATCAGAATCGTCAGCTTCACAGTTTGCCCTACAGGTTTTAGACTCTACATTTCCATGGTTATGTGAGACATTTTTATGGATTTTATATTTACGAATATTTCCTGTTGATTCTGTTTCTCTAGAGAACCCTAATTAATACAGAGATTGGCAGGTTATGTTAAGTAGCAAGGTCTACCTGAAGCTCGCATAAGAGCAACCTCCAGAGTAGCTTCTCGACTCTATTTGAACTCTCTCTGCCACTGATACTTTATTAATTACAGTTCTTTTCCCCAATTTGGTCAGGGTGAAATTGTTGATCCCACGGTGCCAGGTCTGGATTTATACCTGGGAGTCCTCTCCCGTGTTGCCAGGAAGACTTGCACCTCTGGTTGTCATGTCCCACATAAGAGGGAGGGCAATGATTTCACTTGCAGAGGTGGGCTTAGAGAGAGTGAGGCTACATCTGAACGATGACAGAGGTCCTCCAGAAGTAACTCTTAGGCATGCCTATAGGTAGTCTAAGCTTCTATGCTACCTACATAAGTTTCACAAGAGTAAGCCTCATGATCGAGGGCATGTAGATGACCTCTTTTTAAAAACAATGTGAATAATTGCTTTTTCTCTTCATATTCCCAGTGAGTGTTATAAAACAAAATACCATACAATTTTTTTTTCTTTTTACATGGGCAGGCACCGGGAATCGAACCCGAGTCCTCTGGCATGGCAGGCGAGCATTCTTGCCTGCTGAGCCACCGTGGCCCGCCCAATACCATACAACTTAACAAATATTTATTAATAGCCTGCTATTACATTCCCAGTGTTCTGCCTGGAACATAGAATACAACTAGACAAAAGGCCTCCCACTTCAAAAATACCGTTCTTCTGTTGGGAGTAGGAGATCTAGAGTTATAAGGGCTATGATTCAGATAAGTACAGGCTGATATGAGAGCATATAGTGGAAACCCAGATCAATTTTCGGGAGTTGGAGAAGGGTTCCTGGGGGGATATCTAAGCTAAGACCTAAAGAAGGAATAGTTGCTAGCTGAAGAAAGAGGAGGAGTAAGCATTCTAAACTATGGAAAAGGCATTAGAAAAGGGATATTGAAAGAAGAGTCTGGGGTTATAAGCAAGGGCATTGTAAACTGGGTAAAGGAGTTTGGATTTTATCTTGAGGGCAATAGAATGCCTTAGAAGGATTTTAAGCAGATAAGTGATATGATCAGATATGCCATTTATAAAGATTAGTATGACTTCCATGAAGAGAACAGTGTGAGAACTGAGTTGATGGGGAAAGCCTGAAAGCCAGGCAGACCTGTTAGGAGGCTGACGAATAAATCTTTAATTGATGTGTATGCCCTTTAACTAGATGTTCGTCTTTTTGAATAGTGTCAAGTTTGCTTTGTGGGGTATCTTGTACTTTGTATTTCCTGTGTATCTTCTTCCCACATGGAAGTCTTTCCACCACCTCCACATTACTTCCTAGATTAGATCTCCTACCCATACCCTCAAAGATCTCCAGATCACTTAATGTCTCTGATATGTTTCGTTTGACTGTATTCAACCACTTGTTCCATAAGCTCTATTCTTGAATCTCTTCCTAAGAATCCTTTCTTGACATTTCCATGTTTCTTTCCTATTCTTGTAGAAGCTTCCTAGGAATGCAAAGTACTTTTCAGGCATTTTTTTTTTTTCTTGAATGAAGTTTAAAAGAAGCTTTTGGTGCT
The DNA here is from genome assembly GCA_004026745.1 of Myrmecophaga tridactyla. Lineage (NCBI taxonomy): Eukaryota > Metazoa > Chordata > Mammalia > Pilosa > Myrmecophagidae > Myrmecophaga > Myrmecophaga tridactyla. Next base: position 2,631 of record PVIY010013695.1, read on the forward strand.
TTCATAAAATAAAATAATTTTTCCTACACTCAAAAAGATGAAAACACAGCATAAACACATGAGAACAACTAGAGTAATTGACACATTCACACAAATGAAATCTCTGAGTGGCAGGACTTTTTCTTAGAAGTTGGATAATAATAATGAAACAACATATTTTTTCATGGACTCCTAACTTGCTACTTTTCGTTAGTTTTATAGAAATCTTGCCAAAGATGAAGAAAAACAGAGAAAGATTCTGCAACAGAGAGAGAGAATTCATGTATGAATTCAAAGTAGGAAGTCAGTGCTTCGAGCTGAGGGTGCCCCTCCAATTTCCTGTTCAAGAGAATGCCAGTCATTTGCATGGACGTCTGATGTTGCTGCACAATTTACCCTGCTTTATAGAAAATGGTGAGAACTGATTTTTTTTTTAAGTAATATTTTTTATTTTCCTAAAGTCCCTGCCATTAGAATTTTTAGATTAGAAGGTACAAACCTAAGAAGCATTAGAAACAACCTTAAATTTCAAGTGTTGGTTTAACTGCTTGCCTTCCAAGAATAAGAAAGTTTCACCAGATCTTTGTTTTACTGAGTGTTATTTCCTATAACCTTTGTTTGTTTACAAGGCAGTTTAGTATAAATATTAGGTTAAATGGTGAAAAATTAGTTTAAAGGTCTGGATTAGAACTCTTTTTTTTACATGGGCAGGCACTGGGAATTGGATTAGAACTCTTAACCTCTGTATTTAGTTAAGTGGATTCATGAGGCAGCTCATCTGTCACTTATTTGGACATTATAGAATTATATTGCTAAATTGGTTGCCCCTTTTAATGGTATGGTCAGTTCCTGAGGCATCATGGAAGAGGGGTGCTAATCTTTAAATATGCTTTGCTTACCTAAGTTAATTCCATAATTCATCTTATTAAGCTATTAAAGTAGGTTCATGTTTTCTCTGACAGGTGAGGAAAAAATTTTTAATTGAGAATATGTTGGATATAAAAGGTTGGAGTTACAAGGGAACCTAGAAATTTTCTAGCACAATCTCATTGCACAGGCAGAAAAACTGGAATATAAAGAAATTAAGTTATTTGCCTAAGGCACTTGTTCTCAAAATGAAATTTGTTAGACATGCAACTTATTGGGCCCCTGCACCATTCCTGTTGAATCAGAAGCTCTGGCGCACAGCAATCTGTTTTAACAAGGCCTCCAGGGAATTCCAATGCATACTGAAGACAAAACCACTGGCCTAAAGTAACAAACACAGTGAAGAACCAAGACCAGAACCCATCCTGACTTCTACCCAATGTGTTTTTACTTCATCAGGCTACAATTAGTGTCTTTAAAACTGTAATTGTAGGTAATCTGAATTAAGTCAGGTATTATATACTAATCATTCAATTTATCTTCCAAACTCAAAAGATATAATAATATACACTTCAGAATTATTTAGGGAACTCTTATTCATTTAGATATGGTTACCTTCATAGCCTCAAAATCTGTAGGAAGTTTTTGTCTGTGTGCTTATACCTACTCAAATTCAAGATGAAGAATTAGGCTTAAGAAATTAATATTACTTGATTAGTATTAAGGTTATATTAACCTTGATTAATTAAGAATTTTGACCTTTTTCCATACAATAACCTGTAGTAATTAAAGAAAAATAGTTGTGAAATTAGTTAAAAGACTCCTTAAGCAGATTTTTTTATAATTGCACATTCTGTTAAGGGTATGTGCTTGATAAAGTAAAATTTCACATTAAAATGCTTAGCCTAGTAAAATATTCCCTACTTATTTCTGAATTTTGCTGATGATGGCATTTATTGTCCCTATTATAGACTTAAAAGAAGCTCTGAGCCAGTTTATAGAAGAAGAATCCCTCAGAGATTATGATAGAGATGCTGAAGTGTCACTGGAAGCTCTGAAATCAGGTGAAGTAGATTTACATCAGTTGGCAAACACATGGGCCAAAGCTTATGCCGAGGTAAGGAAATAGGTCAGAATTGTAAATGTCAAGGATTTTCTGGACATGATGAGGATTTTTAAATTGTTAAATTAATACTCAGACATTAGAATTGTATAATTCTTTTTTCTCTACATTCAAAATGTATCCCATAATATACAATATTTGTTGCTTTTATCCTTCCTTCCTATTATCAGGGCCAGTTCATAGAATAAGATATTTTAATACCTTTGTAAAATGAGAAGCTACTTTTGTATTTATAACCAACATAGGATTGCCAGATGGAGCAAAGAAAAATACAGGACAGAAGTTAAATCTGAATTTCAATGAACAGCTAACAAGTTTTTAGTATAGCCATACAGTATGTGGATATACTTATATTAAAAAATTATGTTTTTTATCTGAAATTCTAATTTAACTGTGTCCTATGTTTTATCAAACAACTCTAAACCAAAAGTAATACTTCATTTTAAGGTTTGGTCTACTTTTGTCCTTCCACTTATCTTTATTGTTTTTAGATGGCTATATTACATCATCATTTTTTCATTTAAATAGTGCCATTTACAAGATGCCATTATTGTAATATACACCATTATTTTATTTACTACTAAAAAAGAAAAATGCTTCCAATTAAATGATGATCGCATGTTAAGATGCCATCAAATGTAAGATCCATCCTGATATCTGAGACGTGTAATGTGAAAAAATAGACACCATAGAATTGAGTAGATATAGTATGTTGAGCATCTTCTGTATGCCACGTACTTATAGGATGTTGGGGGTAAAATAGTGAACAAGATATACACAGAATAGAATTTATGGTCTAGTTAGAGAGCCAGATACAGAACTATATAATCAGACAAATTTAATAATTGCGGTCTGTAATGAGTGAATTACCTCTCACTCTAAGCAAACTGAGTCTAAGAGAATTTACAAGAACTCAATATCATATGTGAGGATGAAACATCACTTGACCCAAATTTCTGACACAAATAAGCTGGTGAATAATAGGACAGTGTTTCCACTCAGCGAGAATCAAGTTTTAGCAGAAAAGTGATAGCTTCAAGTTTATGTTTATTGAATGTGAAGTGCCTGTAAGACATCCAATGAAGATGTCTTGTAAGTATTTAGCTATATGGATCTGGCATTCAGGGAAGATGTTTAGACTGGAGACATAGATGTGGGACTCATTGATATATGGATGAACTATAATGGCATGAATGAGTTTACCCAGAAAGACTATAAAATAAGAAGACAAGATATCTGGATAGAATCTTGAAGAAACCCTACATTGTAATTATCTCTTGAATTATCTGTATCTCCTACTTGTGTGAAAATCCACCTGGAAATGTCTATTTATTCACCATTATAGCTTCAGTATCTAACACAGTGCCAGCAAGTGTTTTGGTATTTATTAGGTAGATGGATAGATGGGGTGGGGAATGGCAACCAAATGGATGAGCCAATAAACACTAACATTTGGAGGATGAACAAAGGAAGAAGAACCTGCAAAGGAAAAGAGGAACTTGCCAGAGAAGTAGAAAAAATACAAAATATTATGGTTTCATGAATGCAGAGAAAAAGGGGATACCAGGAAGGAGGAAATGGTCAGTAGTGTCAGATACTGGAGAAAAGATCAAGCACATATAGTCCATACATGGTGTATAATCAGTGGCTCACAATATCATCACATAGTTGTGTATTCATCATCATGATCATTTTTTAAACATTTGCATCACTCCAGAAAAAGAAATAAAAAGAAAAAAGAGAAAACTCATATATCCCGTAGATTGTTTGTTTTTTTAAGATGATAAAGATGAAGACTCTGCAGGATTAATCTTAAATGGGAGGAGGAAAGCTTCTTCCATTGTAGCAGAAAGGGGAGAAGGAAAGAGGGAATATACATTCAGAAAAATTTAATTTGGCAGCAGGAAGTTGAGAGAATTCTCTTCCCTGATTTCTTCTACCTTATCTGTTTAGATGAGGGTGAGGGGCAGGTAATATAGTGAATGTGTGAGAAGAGAACTGACCAGAGAAAAATAGGATTGCAGGCATCATTGAAAGTCCTCATTGAGAAAGTGGAAGGGTTTGTGGAGTGGAGGGTCCTAATAAAGTTAAAGGACCAATGGATTGGGAGTAATTGGGTGAGAATCTTGATTGGAGGTTGTAGTCAGAGATTTGGATGTTTGAATTTTGAAGTTTGATCAGTTCTTGGTGATTATATGGACTGTATGACTGAGGTCTGGTGGAGAACTTGTTAAAAGTATGGGGTTTGGAGAACTAAGAAAGCAGCACATTGGAAGGGTTGTCCACAGACACTGAAGCAACCAAGGATGATGGCAGGATTTGAGACCGAGAGGAAGGCTTTGAATTCTGTGCCAAAGCTTCAAATGAGTGAGAGTGAACAGGAAGGCTGTTAGATAACAGTGGCCAAAAGACATAAGGGACTCTGAATGGTTTGAGCTTCAAAGAGGCAGGGCTTAATGCTTGAAAATGAAGGTAAGGAGACAATGGCCTGGACATTAAATAGAGTTCTCTTTGCAAGCCCTTATCAATACCCAATTCCTCTCAACTGTCACAACCCCCTTTTTAGTATCTTCTCTCCAGAGAAATGGTGTGAATTAGATATTTCAAGGAAAAACTCTGACCGGTACTTCTTGTATAGGTACCTTCAACTTACTCGTAAGGTTTGCCCTAAGATGAGTTTAAAACCAGTGCTGCAAATTGATATATTTAGCTGATCTGGGTTAGTGGGTACAGAATGTCTGGTGAATGTATGATCAAGCAGATCTCTGTGCTCTTGTGCTGTCACCTTCCTACAAAGTTTCAGCCTGAGACAAACACATTCAGAACAGGTTAGTCATGTGTGTTGGTTATCACTCCTAGATCAGTGCCAGGTCCAAAGATGTAGCGCAGTTATGAGAATGAGGCTTCAGGTTTTCAGAGACATCGAGTAGATGAAATCCTAGTTCTAGACTCAGCTAGTCTTCTTTTTTCTTTTTTTTTTAAATCTTACTTCATTGTATTCCTTCATTTTTTATTTGCCACAAACATGAGCAGTAACATTATAAATTTAATAGTAACAAAACTAAAGACATTTTATAGAGAGAGAAAGACTAATTCAGTATAATTTGCCTCATTTGTTACCTGGCACATAAGATCATTCAAAAATTAATGAAAAGAAAGTAAACATATTTTTCCTTCAAATAATTATAAGAACTTCTATTAAATTAATGCCAAGCTTTGAGGTAATATATATATATGTATGCATATATACATGTACATGCACACAGCTCCCTTTCTGTTTTGGCATTTTTTACACTATTAGCCACCTCTACCTTCTCAAAACTCTTTCATTCTTTTACTTCCACACCATTGTCTGCAGGTTCTCTTCTTGTTCCTTAAGTCACTCCTTTTCATACTCGCTCCTTGAAATTTACTTACTACATCAAATGTTAATGTTTTTGAAAGTTCCAATCTAAGATCTTCTCTTCTGATATTATTGTCCTTGGTGGTCTCACCCACTTCTACTTTATGTATTTATTTATTTTTTACTTTTTTTATTGTTAAATATAACATATATACAGAAAAAGCAATAAATTTCCAAGTACATTTTAACAAGTAGTTATAGAACAGATTTTCAAGTTTGGTATGGGCCACAGTTCCATGGTTTTTTGTTTTTTCTTCTAGCTGTTCCAAAACACTAGAGACCAAACGAAATATCAATATAACGATTCAGCAGTCATACTCATTTGTTAAATCCTACTTCTTTGTTATACTCCTCCTTTTCTCTAAATAACATGTATACATAAAAGGAATAAATTTCAAAGTACATCACAACAATTAGTTGTTGAACAGATCAGAGTTTGGTATGGCTTACAATTCCACCATTTTAGGTTTTTATTTCTAGCTGTTCTAAGCTACTGGAAACTGAAAGAAATATCAATATAATGATTCAACACTCATACTCATTTATTAAACCCAACCTTCTCTGTATAACTTCACTATCACCTTTGATCTTTCTCCCACTCTTTAGGGGTATTGGGGCTATCCCCATTCTAACTTTTTCATGTTGGAAGGGGCTAACAATAATATGGGATAGGGGGATGGAACTAGTTGATGTTCTGGAAAGAATAGAACAAGTTGATGTTCTGGAAAGGCTGGCCCCTCTGCATTTCAGGACTTATCTGGTCCAAGGACCCATCTGGAGGTTGTAGGTTTCTGAAAAGTTATCCTAGTACAATGGAACCTTTGTAGACTCTTGTATAGTGCCCTAGGTATTCTTTAGGATTGACTGGAATGGTTTTGGTTAAGGTTTGGCAAGTTATGATAGGTAGCGATGTCAACTGAAGCTTGTGTTGGAGTGACTTCCAAAGTAGCCTCTCGACTCTTATGAACTCTCTCAGCTCCTGATACCTTATTTGTTACATTTCTTTTCCCCCTTTTTGTCAGGATGGCATTGTTGATCCCAAGGTGCCAGGGCCAGGCTCATCCCTGGGAGTTATCTCCCATGCCACCAGGGAGACTTTCCTCCCTGGATGTCATATCCCACATGGGAGGAGGACAATGGTTTCACTTGCAGAGTTGAGCTTAGAGAGACAGAAGCCACATCTGAGCAACATAAGTATCCTCCCGAAGTAACTCTTAGGCATACCTCTAAGTAGGCTAAGCTTCTCTGCTACATACATAAGCTTCACAAGAGCAAGCCTCAAGATCAAGGGCTTGGCCTATTGATTTGAATGTCCCTAATGTTTGACACAGAATCAGGGGTTTCCCCAGTGGTAAAGTTTAATAGTTGCGTATTTTTTCTCCCATCCCTCAAGAGACTTTACTAATACTTTCTGATTATCTGCTTAATATACTCTAGGGTATATCCAGACATTACATTAAGCTATACAGTATTAAAGGCTCTCGTTCTTATTTTGGAATCCCTGTGTTTAGATTGTCTAAAATCATCTATCCAGACAGGCTGAGTTAGATTATGTGCTACAGAAAATTTAGATTCTGGACAAAATAAACCCTCCTTATGTCTCAAAGAGTAGGTGAAGTTCTAAAATACAGACAGTGTCTGCCTTACCCCTGTTTTCTGAATTACCTTGATCTGACCTGACTGGCTTCATTCTTATCTCTAAATACGAGGTTATTCATATATATAACAGCCACTAGAAATCCAGAAATAACAAGTACCGCTCCAGACTAAATGTAAGAGCTGCTGTAAAAGCTTACAATCTAGGCCCCAGTTTTCTTATAAGTATTTTATAAATGAGATCATACAATATTTGCTCTTTTGTTTCTGGCTTATTTTGCCTCACCAAATATTCTGTAGGTTCATTCACCTTGTTGCATTTGATCCTTTTTGTAGCAGCACAATGTTCGATCATATGTATACACCATCATTCGCCAATGTACTTCTCATTCAGCATGCCTTTCAGCCACCTCTATCTACTGGGACCCGTGTTTAATGTCCAAAGTCAACATTCCATCAACACTCTCAATTGTAGATAATTTCATTGTTCCCAAGAGAAAGATAGCCAATAAACATACCCTCCCCAAATAGAAAACCCAAACCTCCTCCTAACTCTTGTCCCTTCCCCCATTATGAAATCCTGGTATTGCTGCGGTACTGTTGATGTTTTCCTATTAAAAATAGCCTGTGGCATTTTCCCCCATACCCTGAAATTATGCGCTCTTTGTATAAGATTCATACCTTTGCAGTAGTCATGCAAGAACTTATTTATATTTGTAATGTTAATCAGTGAAACACCTGAGTCTATACTACCCCTTTCAATCACATTCACCGTCAGTATGGTAATATTACTTATAGACTCACTAGTGAACTGCCTTCACTTCTATCTATTCCCTTACAATTGAGTTTCACCCTCATTGGCTAACTGTTCACCCATCTCCAGCTTTGTGTATCCCTAGGTCCCCTGTATTCTGTATTATCAGCCTCTGATTTTACCTTTACCATGGTCATAAAAGTGGAATTATACATTATCTATCCTTTTGTTTCTGGCTTATTTCACTCAGCATTATGTCCTCAGCGCTCGTCTGTCTTGTCATGTGGTTCAGGACATCACTTAGTCTTACTGCTGCATAATATCCCATTGTATGTATGCACTGCATTTTGTTAATCTACTCATCTGTTGATGGGCACTTGCATTGTTTCCATCTTTTGATGATTATGAATAATGCTACTGTGAACATTAGATAGTGTGCAAATCTCTGTTTGTGTCACTGCTTTTAGCTCTTCTGGGTAATAGTGGTATTGCTGGGTCATAGGACAACCCGGTATTTAGTTTTCTGAGGAACCGCCAGACTTTTCCATAGCAGCTGTACCATTATACATTCTCACCAGCTGTGCATAAGTGTCCCAATTTCTCCACATCTTCTCCAACATTTGTAGTCTCCTGTTTGTTTAATAGTAGCCATTCTTAATGGGTGTGAGACGCTATCTCATTGTAGTCTCAATCTGCATTTCCGTTATAGCTAATGAGAGTGAGCATTTCTTCGTGTGCTTTTTAGCCATCTGTATTTGCTCTTCAGAAAAATTCCTATTTATGTCTTCAATCCACTTTATAATTGGGTTGTATGTTCTTTTGTTGTTGAGTTATATGATTTCTTTATGTGTACAGAATATCAAACCTTTATCTGATATGTGATTTCCAAATATTTTCTCCCATTGAGTGGGCTGCCTCTTCATTTTTTGGGCAAAGTCTTTTGAGATGCAAAAGCATCTGATTTTGAGGAGTTCCCAGTTATCTATTTTTTTTCTTTTGTTGTTTGTGCTTTGGGTGTAAAGTTTAGGAAGCTACCTCCTATTACTAGATCTTGAAGATGTTTTCCGATATTTTCTTCTAGGACCTTTGTAGTACTGGTTCTTATATTTAGGTGTTTGATCCAATTTGAGTTGTTTTGTATAAAGGTAAAATATAAGGGTCCTCTTCCATTCTTCTAGCTATTGATATCCGGTTCTCCCATGCCCATTTATTGAAAAGACAGTTTAATGGATTTGGGGGCTTGCCGAAGGTAGGTTTACCATAGATTTGGTGGTCTGTTTCTGTGCCCTTGATTTGATTCCATTGGTCAATACTTCTGTCTTTGTTACAGCACCATGCTGTTTTGACCACTGTGGCTTTATAAGTTTTTTAATTGGATCAGGGAGTGTTGAACTTCCCATTTTGTTCTTTTTTAAGATATTTTTTGCTATTCGGGATCTCTTTCCCTTCTTGATGAGTTTAGTAACTAGCTTTTCCAAGTCTTCAGAGTAGGTTGTTGGAATTTTGATTGGTACTGTGTTGAATCTGTAGATCAATTGGGTAGACTTGACATTTTAACTACATTTAACCTTCCTATCCATGAGCATGGAATGTCTTTCCACCTATTTAGATTTTCTTTTATTTCTTTTAGCAATGTTATATAGTTCTCTGTATACAAGTTCTTTACATCCCTAGTTAAGTTCATTCCTATATACTTGCTTCTGTAGGGAAAACTGTTTTTTAATTAATACACATTCTTTTTTTGGGAGGTGCATGATTGGGGACTTGAACCCGGGTCTCCTGCATGCACAGTGAGCATTCTACCACTGAACCACCCATGTACCCTAGATACTTGATTCTTCTAGTTGCTGTTTTGAATGGAATTTTTTCCTTAATTGATTTCTCCATTAAGTCATTGCTTGTGTATAGAAACATTACTGATTTTTGCACTTTTATTTTACAACCTGCCACTTTGCTGAATTTGTTTATTAGCTCAAGTAACTTTGTTGTAGATCTTTCAGGATTTTCAAAGTATAGTATCATTTTACTGGCAAATAATGAAAGTTTTACTTCCTTTCCAGTTTGGAAAGGGGGAGGAATTCAGGGGAGCCAGGACAGAGATGCATGAGTATGTAGGGACTGGACACAGGTCGGGGAGTTTGCAGGTCGGGGAGTGTGCATGCATCTGGAGGAGCTGGATGGTAATGTGTGCTGTACAGAGCACAGGGTGTGCCTGGCAGGGCTGAGCGACTGTATGGGCTGGGGCAGGTGTGGCCAGGGTATGAGCCTGCAACTGAAATGTGCAGGTGACTGCCTGCAGGAGCAGGAAGTGGGAGGTGGGGGTCAAGGGACTGGACAAGGTACAAGGGTTTTGGGAGAGGCAGGGCGAAACTGTGCTCTCGAGCGGGAGAGGTGTGTCAGGAGAGGACAGGCTTGCTCACTTGCAGGGGATGGGGGTGGGGGGCAGGATGTGTGGGGAGAGTGCTGGGGCAGGGGTCCTTGGAGCATGGTGGGAGTGGTGGATGACAGGGCTCAGGTGTGGGGAGAGTCACCTGTCACAGGGCTGACAGCACTTTTGAGGGTAACACTTTCAAGGAACACAGCTTGACTTACTTCCTTGTCCCAGTCTCCCTGTCTGTGCACTCCTGACGGCTCCAGGCCTCCATTTGGAAAGGGGCACATTAGACTGTTTGCACTAGTTGGACAGTCTCCTGTTCCCTACATCTCAATTCTTCCTCTTTCTCAACCAGGGCCTCTGAATGTGGTATAGAATATCTTCCCAGGTCACTTACTCCCTAGAATTGCTGTCCTGGTCATTTTTCTGTCACTTCTCTGTTCCTTAGAGCAAGGGTGAACTCAACCTTTCCTATTCTGCCATCTTCCCAGAACTCTCTCAGCTAGTCTTCTTAAATTCCTCCCTCCTAATCTAGCGATTGATTGAAGGATAAATAAGCAGGAATAAAGAGAAAATTTTACCTGTTGATCTATGAAGTTCAAGATACCTGCTTCTGTAATTCTGTTTTATTTTAGAATAAGTTATTAATCTGAGTCATGTCATAGGTTCCAGTTTTTAACATTTTCATTGCTAAAAGAAGGAAAGAATTTAGAAAATTCTTTTTTTACAGGCATCTGTTTTCAAAGATCAGTAATGGAAAATATACTGTCTTTTATTTCCACTTTTGCCATTGAATTGCATGATCCTTGGCAAGGGTCTTCTCAGCATGTCTTTTTCCTCATCTGTAAAAATACTTTGTGTAAATTTAGTTGGGCGGATATTTTTTCGTCTGTCTCCATGTTTTTGTTTTTATTACTTCTTAGTTCTTACTCAGTCCCTTTATTATTTTGGTAGCTGTTGTTTTCACATACTAAAAAGCATGCTTACTTTTGTAAAAAGGTGCAGAATAACTAGAAAAGGTCAAAATAAGAAAATTGCACAGATTTATCTTGGTATAGAAATCCTATACACAAATTGGGTTTTTAAAAGGTCTATGAATCACCATACAAGTGACTGGCACATAGGGGACCTCATGTTCTAAATAGTATGTCTTTTAGCAGTCTGTTTTTTGACAATGAAAAGTTTTTTTCTAATTGTATCATTAATGCGTTCAAATTTTTGTATTTTACAATACCATACAATAATTTTGTACAGTACATTAGAATATAAAGAAAATGAAGGTCTTCAGAAATCCCACTGCCCCAAAATAACCGTTGCTAGTATTGGATGTGTTTTTTTTTTACCATCTCTTCCTGTGTGTATGCTATTTTACAGAAATGGGATTTAGCACATCTCACATTGTCAACCTTCCCATCCCTTCCTCCACATTAATCCCTCACCCTCATCCATGCCCCCAGGTACTCAAATTAACGACTTAGTTTATGTCTTTCCATATTTTTTTCTGTTCTGATATAATTGTATATAACCTATATATCCATTGACAAGCACAGGGTTTCATTGATAAACAGAGGATTTCTCTGTCCATGTCTGTTTACAAAAATGGAATCATAATATATGTGCTTTTTCTAGCAGTGTTTTAAATAAAAATACTGCCTCATGATTTAAGAATGTCTGTGTATCATCTTGTAGACCACATTAGAGTATGCACGGCCTGAAGAACCCAGCTGGGATGAAGATTTTGCAGATGTGTACCATGACCTAATCCATTCTCCTGCCTCTGAAACGCTCCTAAATTTGGAACATAATTACTTTGTTAGTATCTCAGAACTGATTGGTGAAAGAGATGTGGAGCTGAAAAAATTGCGTGAGAGGTATTTCCAGTTTCTTGCATTATCATAATTAAATGTTACACTGTCAGATACAGTGGCCTGCAGAACTTTTAATTTTTTATAAAATTAAAGCATACTTATTTGTAAAATTAAAGGATCAAATAGGAAAAAATTCTTCAATATTAAAAGTTAATTTTCTTGTGTATTCAAATCTACAATGTCAGCTACAAGGGTTTTGCTAGAACTCAAGTGATTTGCTTAAATAAATTATGCTGGCTGTATGTATTCTTATTTCTAGTAAGAGAAATAGCTTATGTCTGTTGAAGACTTGCTTTGTTCTAGGCACTGTGTAACAAACGTGTTTTGGATGCCCTTTCTCATATGATTCACATGACTCTATTATTATTGTTATCCTCATTTTAAAGACAAGAAAACTGAGGCTTAAAGAAGTAAGTAACTTGTCTGGGGAAACCAGAAAGCTTGACACCAAAACTGTCACTAGGCCTTACTATCTCCCTATTCAGTACCTATTTATTACCCTGCTCTCTTTACCATGTTCTCTTTCAATTTGTTTACATTAAGAAAAAAAAAATAACACTGGTATTAATACAAGAAATTTTAATTAGATTTGAATTTATTCTGTATGGATTACTTAATATAGTAAATTAGCAATGCTTTTTTGATTCTTTTTTTCTTCAGAATAAGTAAGAAATTGCCAGCAAAATTTATTTTCAAGCATGGCTCTACAGACTATTTTCTAGTAATGCTATGAAGTAGTATGACTTCAGAATATACTCTTCTAGATAATCCATTTTAATTCAGCAGAATCTAATAGGGTTTATTTCCTAAAACATTTAAGACTTTGGCTGTCCATGTCTTTAAGATAATTTTTTGGTGTTGCTGATGCAAAATTTATTTAATCATAATAGAACTGTCTCCTGTCAAAGAGAATGTGATGTTTGGAGACATTTGTTACTATAGGTTTGGGTTTGGGGACTGGCTCTAGTGAAACAGTTATTACTTTCTACATATGATGCCTGCAGCATGAGTAGTTGCCACCAGATAAATAGTCAAAACCATGTCCCCAGAGAAGACAAAAATTTGAATTTTCTCTGTTTCTTTATTATAAAACCAATAAAATTGTGAATGTATTTTGGAAAGAACAAAATACAGAACCAGATTTTTAAAAGCATAATACCTGATATAATTAATCACCTTCTGCTGAATTTCATTTGCTTGATTTTTTCCTACCAAAGCTTCAAATAATAAAACTTCAACTCATTCTGAATCTGTTCTTAAACCTCAGAGGGACTACACTCGTTCTGCCTATTTAGGTATATTAATAAATTTCCAACTTGGCTATCCACACTTCATATCAGCAGCTATTACTAGTGCTTTCATTCAGCTGGGGAGCTACTCTGACTTGCAGCCTACTTTGCTGCTTACACCACCATACCTCCCAGAAGACTCTCTTCCTAAACATCAGTATTTCTGTAATTGTTCTTTTTTCTACATCAGAAGATGATTCCCATTTTACATGACCCTTCGTCTTTTGGGAAGCTGAATTAAATGACTAATTATGTGAAATTTTCTGTACTTTATTCCTATGGTTGGTTGGTTGTTTTTTCTATCAGGGGATAGTTTTTTCAGTAGGTGTCTGCTTTGGTTTATTTTGTTTTTTGTCCTTTGGCCAAACTTCTTGATGTGGTTTTGCCTTTTTCTTTTCTTTCTAAGCATATAAATGATATTTGAATATATATATATATATTTTTTTTTAATTTTTTTAATTAATAAAACCAATCGACATACAAACACAAACATTCTTAGCATATGAACATTCTGTACTTGTTGTGCAATCATTGGCTCACAGCATCATCACATAGTTGTATATTCATCACCATGATCATTTCTCAGAACATTTACATCACTCCAGAAAAAGAAATAAAAAGAAAAAACTCGTACATACCATACCCCTTACCCTTCCCTCTCATTGACCACTAATATTTCCCTCTACCCAATTTATTTTAACATTTGTTCCCCCTATTATTTATTTATTTTTAATCCATATGTTTTGCTCATCTGTCCATACTGTAGATAAAAGGAGCATCAGAACAAGGTTTTCACAGTCACACAGTCACTTTGTGAACGCTGTATCATTGTACAATCATCTTAAAGAAACATGGCTACTGGAACACAGCTCTGCAGTTTCAGGCACTTCCCTCTAACCTCTCTAATACACCTTAAACAAAAAAGGGGATATCTATATAATGTGTAAGAATAACCTCCAGGATAACCTCTCGAATCTATTTGAAATCTCTCAACCACTGACACTTTATTTTGTCTCATTTCTCTCTTTCCCCCTTTCAGTCAAGAAGATTTTCTCAATCCCTTGATGCTGAGTCCCAGCTCATTCTAGGATTTCTGTCCCGCGTTGCCAGAGACATTTATACCCCTGGGAGTCATCCCACGTAGAGATGGGGAGGGCAGTGAGTTTGCTTGCTGTATTGGCTGAGAGAGAGATAGGCCACATCTGAGCAATAAAAGAGGTTCTCTGGGAGTGCCTCTTAGGCCTAATTTTTAGTAGGCTTAGCCTGACCTTTGTGGGGATATCATATGAACAAACCCCAAGATTGAGGACTTGGCCTACTGATTTTGTGGTCCTCACCTCTTGTGAGAATATCAGGCCTTCTCCAAATGGGGAAGTTGAATTTTCCCCCTTTCTCACCATTCCCCCAAAGGGACTTTGCAAATACTTTTTTTTCACTGTTTAACTCACTCTGGGATTTATAGGGGCATCACTCTGGACAGACCTACAAAATCTCATGCCCTACCCAAGGTTCCATGTAGTTATGGTGTTCAGTTAAACTGTATTTGAATATATCTATTTTAAAAACAGTTTTGTAGTTTATTTTTCGTATGCCCAAACTGTTAGCTTGAAAAAGAAAATTAAACTGTGTTCCTATAGTAGGAATATTTATTGCCAAACTGTATGACATAAGTTGGAATTCACCATCTGTAGAGGCTCCCCTCAAATTTTAGTGTTTAATTCATTTCTCCAATTCATGAGCAGAAATGGCACATATTCTTATTTCTCCATTCATTTTAGTACCATTTTAGATCTTTAAAAGACAGTTTCTCAACATAGCATCAATACAATGATCTTTGTTCTTTGTGTCTTCAAGGTAAAATACAAATTGTCGGATTTGTCACTTCTGACCTACTGCACTATATACATTTAGTATTTCATAGGGAATATAGTAAGAATTCCTTTGATCTTAATCATATAAAAAATAAATATAGTATCATTAACTCCTTACATTTATGATATATTTAGGGTGAAAAAAAATTGTGTGAAGTTTTATGTATTGAGTTACTATTTATTCAAGTTTTTTTTCCTCTCATTAGAAATTTGTATTTTAGCAAACAAGATTCAAAATATTTCTTTAAACTTTAACAATGGCAGTGATACTTTTTTCCCACTAGGGGGAACATGTGTAATGTAAAATACTAATCTATATTTATATCTAAGTTTATATTTATAAATGTTTAGCACTTATCTCTACTCCTAAATTTTAAAAATCTCACTTGCAAGCAAAACCTTCACCTGACCTGTGGTAGTTATTAGAAAGTTAATGGGATCACTACATTAGAACTAATAAGGAGTTAAATTACACTAAAGATTTAATACTAGAAGATATTATAGAAATAAATAAATTCATAACCTGTGTGAATGAATTTAATTTCTCATATGCCTGTAAGTATTTTAATCAATTGTTATAAATAAGTATACATTCATTTTCAAAGCACTTTACTTAACTTAATTAGAATAATATTTTGTTCTTTCCCAATTTGAAATATTCATAAGGGAAACTTTACGTTTGTATTAGGATACAATTTTTTAATTTGAAATTTTTAAAAGTGAACTTTAAAAAAATATATATGATACAAAAAAGGAAACAAATTGTAAATATACAGCTTAATAAATACTCACATGAGCCCACCCCTGTAACCATTATCCAAATCAAGAAATAGAATATTTCTAACAGGCCCCTCTGGTCATGACCCATCTTCCCCCTAAATAACTTTTATAGCACCATAGATTAGTTTTTCCTGTAGGAAAAACTTTTTAAATTAATACACATTCTTTCTTTGGAAAAATGAAGGTATGCATCCTTCTGTAAAGGGGACTTTGTGACTTTAATAATTTGATTCTTAGAAATTTTCAGAGGCTGAAGTCATTTTAGCTTCTGTACAAATAAAGAAAATGTATTTAAGATGGAATTACAGAGTATTTTTGAGGAAATCTGCTTATGGAAAGGCATATGGACTTTTAAACATCAGCATAGTAATTGAAAAGTCACTTGTATTGAATTGCTTTCTTTTGTATTAAATTGAGATTAAAACTTTGCTGCACAGATGATGTTCTTGATATAACATTATTGTCATTAGTTCCACATCTTCATTTCCAAGGACTTAAAGTGCTTTCCGGGAATTTTAGTCCCAATTCCTAGACATATTCCTATAAAATAAAAATTTTCTCTAATTTTCACTTTGTAGGGAGTGTTCAGTGGCTCTGAAGTGGCCATATACCTTGAAAGTTGAATGAATATATCTGATTTACTGATTTATGTTTTAGACAAGGTATTGAAATGGAAAAAGTGATGCAAGAATTGGGAAAATCACTGACAGATCAAGATGTAAATTCATTGGCTGCTCAGCATTTTGAATCCCAGCAAGTAAGTGAAATACAATGACTTTTAGGTATGACATTATATTTTCTTTTACTTATTTTTGTAAAAAAAAAAAAAAATTAACCAGTTGGTATACTTTCTATTTTTAGGACTTAGAGAATAAGTGGATGAATGAATTAAAACAGTCAACTGCCATCCAAAAGCAAGAGTATCAGGAATGGGTGATAAAACTTCATCAAGATCTAAAAAACCCCAATAACAGCTCCCTCAGGTATTAATAGTGTATTATTCATATTAGACAAAAGTTCATATTTACTAATAGTTTGTACTTACTGCAAAATTGAGCCTCTTTAGTTGTAGATAAGTTGCCGATGAAAATTCAGTGCAATTCTGTGCTTCTTTTAATGCTTTTTGGATTATAGGCTTTATGTGGATTATTTGGGTTGCAGGGGTGTTAATTGGTTTGGGTGAAAATAGTGATCCTCCCCCTAGAACTTGACCTTAAAAATCTGTTAGATACATTACCAAAGTACCTGAAGAACAGTTTTTCATTTTAATTAAGTAAAATTTATCAATTTTTAAAAATTGTTTGCATCTTGAGGCAATGATATCTTTGCCTATTAAGTTTACAAAGACTTTCTCCTACTTTTTTTGTTCCAGAAGTTTTAATACTTTATATTTTACCTGTAGATGTATAATGCGTTTTGAGTTAATTTTTACATATAGTGTGAGGTAAGGCTTAAAGTTCGTGGTGTGGCATATGGATGCCAAGATTTTCTAGCATCCTTTCTTGTTAACACATTCTTTTTCCATTTAATTACCTTGGCACCTTTGTCAGAAATCTATTGAATGGGGCCACAGTGGCTCAGCAAGCAAAGTTCTTGCCTGCCATGCTGGAGACCCAGGTTCGTTTCCTGGTGCGTGCCCATGCAAAAAGGAAAAAAAAAATTGCTTACTTTTTTGATGCAAATGTTCTAAGAAATGATCGTGATGATGAATATACAGCTATGTTATGATATTGTGAGTTATTGATTATACATCAAGAATGGAAGGATCATATGGTAAGAATGCTTATGTTTGTATATTGTTATGTTGTATAAAAAAATCTCTTGAACACATACATACATATGTGGGGAAATACACAGAAATTTCTGGAGTATTCTTTTCCATTGATCTTAAATGTATCCTTATGTCAGTACCTCACTGTCTTCACTATTGTAGCTTTATAGTCAGTCTTGAAATCAAGCAATATGGGGTCCTCTAACTTTGCTCCTTGTTTTCAAAATTGTTTTGACCATTCTGTGCCCTTTGATTTTTTAATATAAATTTAGAATCAATTTGTCAATATCTACAAAAAAGTCTGCTGTAATTTTGATTGAGATTGCATTGAATCTATAAATCAATTTGGGGAGAACTATCATCTCAACAATACTGAGTCTTCTCATCCATTGAATATGGTATATATCTCTTTATCATGAATGGATGTTGAATTTTGTCAAATGCTATTTCTGACTCTATTTAGGTTTTTTATTTTTAGGCTATTAATATGGAAAACTATACTTTTTTTTTTTCAAATGCTGAAAAAAATGCTTGTATATCTGGCATAAATCTCCCTTGATCGTGATGCATTATTTTGTATGTGTGTGTGTGTGTTGTGTATGTTGGCGAATTTGGTCTCCTAATAATTTATTAAGGATTTTTGTATCTGTGCTCATGAGGAATATTATTCTATAGGGTTTTTTTTCCTCATATTAGCTTCATTTGGTTTTGGCGTTAGGATAATATGGGCACCATGAATGAGTTGGTGGTCTGCTGATAACCCTGTTCAAGGAATTGATACATGTGATCATCAATTTGATATCATGCTTTTTATTTCTAGAATTTCTATTTTTCTCTCTTTTCTGAAATTCCACATCTATCCAACCTTGTTGTCTACCTTTCCCATCAGATCTTTTAACATGTAGTTAAAGTCCCTTTCTATTTATTCCAATATCTAGATCACCTCTAAGTCTGTTTCGTTTCTATTGATTCCTTTATCTCTTGACAATGTGTTATATTTTCTTTCTTTGAGGAGCTGTCTCTTATTTTTTTTTGATGAATGCTAAGTATTGTAAGTAGAAGAAAAAGAGACAATGTAAATAGTATTTATGGCCAGAAATGGGCACAGCTGTGCAAATCCAGTCAACAGTTGAGCTGACTTTGGGTTTTGTAATTTCTACCAGTTATCTTCAGTGTTCCGCAGGCTGTATTTCCTGCAGCAGTAGACTGTTGTTAATTTGTACTTAGAGTGGAACTTGGAGTTTTAGAGGGTTTTTCCTCTGTCTTTCTGTTCCAGCCTCAGCTTTCAACAGTCTTTGCATGCCTGTGCCACAGAGTGGGCTCTCTCTCCATGCTGTTACTCCAGTTCCAGCATTAGACACTTGTTGCTTATTGCTTGGTGCTAGGTTTATGCTTAGGGGCAAGGGAATCTCTATTGTCCTAGGCCAACTTCGTTCTTGGGCAAGCTCGGTATTTGGGGACCGTAGGTGTGAGGCCTTCTCAGCATTTCTGCCCTTCCTTCTGTATCAGCCACACTCTTGCTTCTACCTGTGGTTGGTGTTGAGTCCAAGATTTCTTTCCTGCCCCTGCTGCATCAGTAGCAGTCCTCTGCTTGGTATTGGTGTGGGACCTTGGCCCTAGATGTTTTTCTGCCCTTCCCACAGAGGCAGAGCTTTTTTATTTCTACCCTTCTCTTAGCAGCAGTGGGGTTCAGCCTGTGTCTTTGAGGTTAGACTATTTCCTACCTCTCTTCCAGGAGCAGATGGATTTATGCTTCTAATTCTTCCTCAAAACTGATGACTCTTTAAAGTGCTTGGACCCCAATGAAAAGGTTTGCTTCCCTTCCTCCAGTAACTTAAGGCTTTTGCTCCTTAGTAAACAAAGACTTAGAGAAGTGGGAAGGCTTCATGCCTGTCCCCCAATAGAAACTGTACAACCGAGAGAGGGGTGATGCTCTCATCTCCTGCCCTATCTGCAGTCTTTCTCGAAAGCACCTGGTGGAAGCCTATCGAATACTTTGTGTGTGCCAGCTGTTCTTGTACCTGGGGTTTTAACTGTTTTCATCTGGCATGCTGGCCTATACTTGTTCTTTAAAAAATACATTAAAATTTTTAGCTAATTTCTTCTTATTCCTTGTATGACAGCCACCTATTTTTTCCACGCTCTGCCAAAGTTGAAGCTATTCGTGTGTTCTGTCTCTCCTTGGAGGGGCTTTTCACCCTTTAGAGTTCAGTTTACTTGGTTGCCTTAACTTGAATCTTTAATAGGCTTTAAAAAAATTATGATTTTTTAGATTGTCTGGCTTTTTCTTGTTAGGGTGGGAATGATATTCTTGTATGGATTTCCACATCCTAAAATGAAGGCATTTTATTAATATAACTTTATTTTTAAGTTTGAATTTACCATATTTACTAATGAAGTCAGTAAGAGTAATAAGAATGTTTGGATTAGCCTTCAAACTTTAAAGTCATGAGATGAATAACTAAAATTAACTTATATCATCTTCATCAAATCATGCAATTTGAATTATATGGTTGTACAGTTATAGCACCTCCATGGAAACCTTTTCAGGGAATGCGTGAACAGAGCAGAACCAGGAGGAGAATGCTGGTGGAGAAGAACAAAAAAAGGAAGTGGTAAAAATAGAGGTTGTGAATGCATAAAAATGAGCTTTACCTATTTTTTAATTTTATATGACTTTCGTATTTTTAATTCTCATTGTTGTCACTTCACCTGTTTTCTACTTTTGCCTAGCCCCAGCTGTGGTATGGGCTAAATTATATTTTTTAATATACTGTGATTTTAAAGTGCAAAGTTAGTCATTTCATTTGATCCTTCCCTTAGGCTATTAGGAAATATTAATTAGTAATATATGAATTGGTATTATAGTGACAGAAAAGTATAATATGTATTACTACTGTGAGGGAATGAAAAAAACAAATAGGAATTTTAGAACATGTTGATGCTTATGGTTTTACTTGTCACCATGGATTAAGAATAAATTTAGGAATAAATTAAGTGCTACTTTCAGCTGGTCAGTTTTCTCTCAATTTATTATCAAACTTGTTTTCCTTTAATAAAAGTTTCTTGACAAACATACAAACAAAACATATCCATAACTTACTGTATTTCAGTGAAGAAATTAAAGTTCAGCCAAGTCAATTCAGAGAATCTACAGAAGCAAATGGAAGGATTTATGAGGAACAGAGAAAGTTAGAAGAAAGTTTTACCATTCACTTAGGTAAGTGTTTTAATTTTTTACAGTAACAAATTATGGTAATTTGTGAAACTGACTTTTGTCATAAGAAAAAAGTTCCCAGCATATAAGTAGAATATACCCGTTATTTTTAATTCCAAATTGTGTTCTGCTCCAAGAAAGCCTGTCATCTGTTGGCTATAAGTTTTCTGTTTTAGCTTATGTATAATTTTTGCAAATAGAATGATTAAATTTTAATAGATATTGAAATGAGAAATTGCAAGACCCATTTTTAATGTTTATTTATAGCACAAAATTTTCTCCAGATTCTTGCATAGAGATAACTCTCATGTTATACTGAATTTTTGCCACTGTCTGATTTTCTTTCTGGGATTGTTCCCTATCCCCAGGAGCTCAGTTGAAGACCATGCATAATTTGAGATTGCTGAGAGCAGATATGTTAGACTTCTGTAAACATAAACGAAATCATCGAAGTGGTGTAAAACTCCACCGGCTCCAAACAGCACTGTCACTTTATTCCACATCTCTGTGTGGCTTCGTTTTACTAGTAGATAATCGAATCAATTCATATAGTGGTATTAAAAGAGGTAAGTTAACATCATTTGTATTTATTTGATTACATTTCTTCTCGTAATAGTCTTACAAAGAAAGGAATTACGGAAAAACTGAAATTTTTTTAATCATACCGGCATTCAAGTAAACCAGCCAACAGGTGCACACT
Organism: Myrmecophaga tridactyla; assembly: GCA_004026745.1. Taxonomy (NCBI): domain Eukaryota; kingdom Metazoa; phylum Chordata; class Mammalia; order Pilosa; family Myrmecophagidae; genus Myrmecophaga; species Myrmecophaga tridactyla. The sequence continues at coordinate 24,223 of PVIY010013695.1, forward strand.
CAGCTTAGTTATGTTAGAGGTAGCTCTTACCTTAGCACTGATACAGTGCTTCATGGTGTTTCATTTTTCTGGGAATTCTGTTATCATGGCAGGACCCTTGTTTTAAGATATAACAAAAGAAAATCAGGATATAAACGTATTTTTCAATTTAGAAGCAGATCCTGGCTCAGAGGTTTTTTTTTTTTTTTTTAATAACCTAGCTCTCTAATGTGCTAGGTAAGATTCTACCTTCTCTCTGAGTTCAATTCACTTTTTATGACTATTTTAAAATTTTTGAATATGTAAAATGTATTTTAATGTGTACCTATTTTCTAAAGAAGCTTAGAGTTTATTTCTTATAAATATAAGAAGTTTCTTGTATTTTGTAACACTTTTGGGGACTAGATTATGATTGATATTTTAATTTATCGATCATTTTTATTTAAAAAAGAAGATTTGGAATTTTCTTGGAATTTTCATGTCTTTACTTTTTTGAGTGGTTGAGAGGTTAAAATTCAGATCAAAACAAAATTGCTGTTCTCTTGAGTTGATAAAGCATGAATTATTGAAAGGACAAGTATAAGAAATCATACTTGTAAGTTTTATTTTGTATTTCTACTTAGATGTTATTGTCTATAAGTAAATACTAAACATTTGATAGTTGACATTTAGAAGTTTGTAAATGCTTTGGATCCCTTAGATTTTGCTACAGTTTGCCAAGAATGCACTGACTTTCATTTTCCCCGAATTGAAGAGCAACTAGAAGTTGTCCAGCAGGTGGTACTTTATGCTAGAACCCAGCGCAGGAATAAGTTGAAAGAATCACATGGTTAGTAAAACTCAAATACTGTTTATTTCACTTTTAGTTATGTCCTGTCTCTAACCACTCTAACAACATATTGATCATCATTAAAATCATCTATAAAATTGCCTTGGTGGAAGGTGGAAGAAGGAAATTAAAAACAGAATTCAAAATCTTCAGAAGCTTTAAATCTGTTCTTAATTTCCATTATTACATGATTTTGTTCAAGACCCTTTACCAAAGCTGTTTTTTAAATGTCAATTTTATAGTTTTATGTGAAGTAAGCACAGAGTGGAAAATTGGTGATCTTTTGATCCAATTTCTCTATCTCTAAAACGAACAAAATTATTACTACAAAGGACATTGAAATCATAGAGTAATGGTAGCACAAATATATATACTTTTTATTTGTTCCATCTTTGATACTCTTAAGCAGTATGAAGTCAGTTATATGAGTTGATTTGGGTGGTTATTTTAAAAAGTCACTATGTCCTTGAACAACTGCTTTTTCTATATTTATCTACAATATAAATGTCCTCTCTAGCTATTTGGGAAATTTACCATAAAATGTTTTTACAGCTATGGAAAATGTTCATAGCATATTTCTTCAGAAGTTTTCTATCTACACGTAGAAAGAGAGAGTTAAGGGAAGACATGGGTAAAGGGAAAACAAATCTAAACCAAATTATGGAGTAATTTTGTTCTTTAATTGAAAAAGGAAAGTGTAAAAAGTAGTTTCTTTTTAAATTGAAATGTAACCATAACTTTATTTAGCTAGGAGCTAAATTAAGGATAGTCTTCATTTAAAAATATCTGTAAGGTATATTTTTCTCATTTTTCTGTCATTTTATATTATATCACTTGCATAAAATCACAAGACATGCTCTTATCTGACTTGAATGCATTTTAGCTTATTATTTCTTATAAAATGGTCTTGTTATTTCCCAGGTAATAAAATATGGGGAATTTTTTAACTGGGGCTGGTCAAACCTTTAAATCTTCCTCCAAGTACTATGGATACTTTGTTTTCCACTTTTGCGATGGCAGTGTTGGAAAGAAAATATTATAGTACTTTAGTTGCATATGTTTTGAGTTTTGTAGTAAGCAAAGAGATATAGTTACATCTTTGCTTGGTGGCTTTCTTCTGGTCTCCTCTTTATAGAGGAGTCTCAACTTGATGATCAGCATTCATCATAGATTCCTTATTTACCTAGTAGAACTTTAAAAAATGCTTTATTTAATTTTTAATCCATTCTTAAATAAGAACAACATTCTCAAGATTCACAATTCAAACTGTGCAAAATCTGTTTCCTATCCCTGCCTTCAGCTACCCAGTTTCCTTCTCCAGAGGCAATCAATGCTATCACATATGAATTGTGCAAGCATATTTATGTATATATGAGTACATGTGTATGTTTCTTTCCTCTTTTTACATAAATAATAGCTTTCTGTACATACTGTTCTACAGTCTGCTTTTTTCATTGAATAATTTATCTTAGAGGTCATTTCATATCTGTACATAAAGGACATCCTCCTATCTTTTTACTGTTGCATGATGGTCCGTTGTGAAATAATCCACTATTAACCTGTCCTCTGTTTCTGATTTTTGCTGTTATAAGTAATGATTCGTGAATAATCTTGCACATGAATCATTGTGCATGCGTGTGAGCATAACTATAGAATTTATTCCTAAAGAGAAATTCTGAGTTAAAGGGCATGTGCATTTATAATTTTGATGGTATTAGCAATTGCTCTCCATAGAGGCTCCACCAGTAAAGGTAACTCTGGTTTTGCTGTGGCAATATGTGTTGTATATGACAGAATCAGGTTGGGTATTAAGAAATGAGTATAGAAGTATCCTGACAATAGACCTTTCAGAAAATTTTAGTATGTACTCTTATCTACCAATTTCTTCCTCTGTCTCATTCAGTCTAGCAATGATATGATCAGAAGGATTTTTAAATTATTCTTAGTAGTGACTAAAAGAATGAAGACTGAGATCATGACAGGTGTGGGAGAGGGAAGAGGATTCCAAGTGTATTTATGAGAAAAAGAAAGTGTGTACTAAATGACAGGAAGTTCTTAAACCACATATGGTGAAGGCAATATGGCAACATCATAGTATTATTTTGTTCTTGTTGAAGCAACTACTTTGTGGTTTAAGTGAGTCAGTGAAACAAGTAGGTTTATAAGAGACAGCTCTCTTAAAGGAATTCACATGCTGTCGTAGAAGAATTTTGTGGAAATACTTTCTCCATCTTTTCCATTTCTGTTCATGCCCACCTATTTGTTCTGTATGTTTGCATCCTGATTTGAAAGTATCTGTTTACTCTAAGACATTCCATTATTTTTCCTACTGTATTATATTAGGCATCTTTATATTTCTATAGATCAAAATAAAAAGCTTAAAAATTTGTTTTTAACCCATTTTATATACAACACTTAAAAAGTAAAACTAGCCCATCCTCTTTGTATTACTGAATGAAGTGTTCAGTAAACAGAAAAAGGACTGTTTCTTCAGGTTGGACTCTGTTTATTCATAACCCCTGTGAGCAATATTGATAGAATCCTTATTCATTGGTCATTGCTATCTGTGCTATCATCAGACATTTATTCAGAGCCTATTAATTGCATGGCTTGATATTAGAAACAGAGTATTGCATTAAATATGAAATCTGACAACACAGAGCCTATGATCTCTCTGCCTCTTTTTAATAAAATGTATGTGTTTACAAGGTAACATGTTATAAATTAATTTACCAGAGTGGTCATGGGTAAACATTTTAAGCTGCTTTTATTTAGAATATTTTTGAAACTATAATATTCCCTTTGAATTTGCAATTTACTCATTTGAAGTTTTGTTTTCAAGTGATTTTCTGATGCTGAAAGTCATTCCGAAATGGATTCCAAAATAGTTTTAAATTTGATTGGAATAAAAATATAGCCTCTCGGATGCATGGGTAATTCAGTGGTAGAATGCTCACCTTTCATGCAGGAGACCAAGGATTCAATTCCCAGACCATGCACCCCCCACTCCCCCCCCCAAAAAAATAGCCTCTCAAAGAGAGCAACTTTGAAGGCTAATAATTATTTTTAATTTTTTAGTTCTAATAGAATTCTTATAAAATGAGCATGTATCGTCTATAAAGAATACATATGAAAAGATGGCAAAATGAGATGCTTAGCTCTCCGTCATCCCACAGAAGTTTTGAACAACCAGCAAGAACTGGCAAAAAAGCATTTTTCTCAAAGCTCTAGAGAACAGTTAAAGGATTGAAAACCAAATCAAGAAAAAGCTACTTAAAAGTGGTAGGATCCCATGGTGCCTGACTGACCCCTCCTCTACCACTCATTGGCTTGGCAGGGAGCCAGGTCACACTCCCAGTGCAGGTCCCTGGCCCCAGTTCTGGAGGGAGCAAAGTAATTCTCATGCATATATTGGAAGCATGTATGTATGGGCAAATCTGGTGGTGGCCTGAGGGAGGGACTTTCTGTCCCAGAATTTGTCCTGCATGTGGAAGGCAGCTCATAGAACTCTCCTGTACAACACTGTGGAAGAGCAATCAAATGCTGCCTGGGGCAAGGCATTAACTGCAGAGCGTAAAAATAATGCAGTGCCTAGGACCATGTGGAAACTGTTACCTAGGGATCATTTGGAACCATATAAACAGAGTAATTCCTAAAACCACACACACATATGCTAAAGATAAGATGCATGCACAGAAAGGATCAGGGAGGATGGTATTCTTTGCCCTGGATATATTCTCTAAACCTATTGTATGGATGAGCCCTGAAGGAGAGCAGTCGCGAGGTCAAATGTAAAGATAGGCAAAAATGTTTTTCTTTTTCTTTTTTTTTCTTTATTTTCTTCTTCTTCTTTTTGTTAGCTCCTGGTAATCAGGGAAGTCTGTCATACACTAGTTGGATACATGCTTAAGGAGCAGACACCTCAGAATCTAAGTACCAGTGATAGTACAATAAAAAATAAAAATGTTCAGGTTTCACCAAAAGGTTATAAAACATACACAGTAAGTGGTGGCCCAGGGAAAGGACTAGAAAGCACTAGAAAGCATCAAAGAGGAGGACCTGGGACATACCAGACACAGACTTAAAAAGTAATCCTAAATCAGCTCAAAGACCTATAGAAAAACATGGACAATGAATTAAAAGAAATCAGGAAAATGTTAGATGAACACAAAAAGAATATCAATAGAAAGATTAAAATTATGAGGAGGAACCAAACAGAGCTGAAGGCCATAGTAACAGAAATTAAAACTTTGCTAGAGGGGTTCAGCAGCAGATTGGAGCTGGTAGAAGAAAGAATCAGAGAATTTGAATAAAAGAAAATGTAAATCATTCAGTCTGCAAAGCAGAAAGAAGGAATAATGAAGAAAAGTGAACAGAGCCTGAAGAACTGTGGGGGGGACACCTTCAAGCATACCAATATACCAATCCCAGAAGGAATAAAAAGAGAGAAAGGAGCAGATAGTATATTCAAAGAAATAATAGTTGACAATTTCCTAAATGTAACAGAAGACATAAATAAACGCATTTAAGATGCTCAACGAACACCAAGCAGAATGAACCCAAACAGACCTATACCACAGCATATCATAATCAAGCTGTCAAATGCCAACGACAGAATTCTGCAAGCCATACAAGAAAGAAGCCGTGTATCATATAAATGGAGCCTCAGTAAGACTGAGTGCCAGTTTCTCATCAGAAATTCAGAGAATTTCTGTAAGGGTTCAGAGGGATGACATATTTAAAGTACTAAAAGCAAAAATTTACCAACCAAGTATTCTATATCTGACAAAGCTCTCTTTCAAAAATGAGGGAGAGATTAAGGCATTTCCAATAAACAAAAGCTGAGGGAGTTCATAACCACTAGACTGGCCCTACAGAGGATGCTAAAGCGAATTCTGCATTTGAAAGGAAATGAAAATAGATTGAAGATGCAGGAAGAAATAAAGATCTCTTGTCAGGATAGCAGACATAGATAAATAAATAAGTAATAGTAGTATTATATTTTTGGTCCGTAACTCTACTTTTTTATTTCCTACAGGATTGAAAAGCAAATATATAAAATATAGATAAATCAGTGGTTTGGGAGTCATAAGGTATATATATATGTAATTTGTGACAAAAACTCCAGAAAGGAAGGGGAACAGAAGACTATAGGAAAATAATTTATATATACCATTGAAGTTGGGTTGGTATCGAAACAGATGAAATTGTTATAGATTTAGGATGTTAAATTTAAACCCCATGGGAACTACAAAGAAAATATCAGAGAATTTGCAAGCTCATAGAGACAGAAATTAGAGTACAGATTGCCAGGAGCAGGGGAGTTGGAGAAATGGTAAGTTAATGCATTATTAGGTGCAGAGTTTTTGTTTGGAGAGATGGGAAGGTTTTAGTAATGGATTGAATTGAACACTTAGGAGTGGTTGAGATGGAAAAATTTATGTTATAAATGTGTTCCCACGATTAAAAAAGAAAAGAAAGAGCAACTAAAGAGACAATGACAATTAAAGGCAGTATATGATCCTGGATAGGATCTAGCAAGGGAAGAGAAAAGGCTCAAAGGGGTATTACAGGGCATATGAAAAATTGGAATGTAGACTGTAAGTTTTATATCAGTGTTAAAGTTCTTGAATTTGATAACTGCACTTAAGATGGTTATATAAGTGAATTCTTTTTCTTAGGAAACGTGTCAGTATTAAATGTTCAAAGAGCATAGTGTACAACTTATACTCAAATGTTTAAAAGATGGATGGATGGATGAATGGATGGATGGATAGTTGGATGGATGGGAGGGAGAGAGGGAGTGAAGGTAAGAAGGTAGGTAGGAAGGAAGGAAGGGCAAATGTAGTAAAATGTAATTGGTGGATCTGCGTGCCAGGACTGGGACAGGGGCAGTTAGGGATATATTGGAGTTCTCTCTAGGAGGTTTGTATTGTTTTTTTAACTGTCCTGTAAGTTTGAATGTCTTTCAAAATAAAACATTTAAAAATATATTTATATATCACACATGTATATGTAAAATAATTTGTGTTCAATCATAATAATGTATGGTCAATTATGGTGTTTCCTAATTTTCCAACATTTCTTCTGAGTCATATTGTGTCTTTTAAAAAAGAGAAAAAGGGGCGGCTGCCGTGGCTCAGCGGGCAGGGTTCTGACCTGCTGTGCTGGAGGTCTGGAGTTCGATCCCCGGTGCCTCCTGCCCATATGCAAATTTAAAAAAAAAAAGAGAGAGAGAGAAAAAAAGTAGAAAAATCATTGAATAACTGAAAAGAAAATATTCAATTTGAAACAGAAATTTCAACTATCTGTTTAAAATAAATTGTGTATAGTATCAAGAGAAAAATAACAAATTTCAGAAATGGGCTGAATATCAAATAATCCCCATTGCTGCTAACCATTTATTTGGTGTCCTGAACAAGTGATATCAACAACAGTGACTCAGATTCTAAAAATAAAGATGGCCACACTACAACTATTTAATGAAGTTGTTTTATTATGTAGTTAGATTAGTGCTCTGAGCCTTCCATGTGAAAACTAGTGGTTATTGCAAGTCTGATATGGTTTACTCCAGAAGACAGATGAATTCCTGGGTTCAAGACCCATCCCACTACTTCTCTGTGCATTGTTAGTTAAGTTACTTAACGTCTCTGAGCCCCTGTTTCCTCTTAGTAAGTACCATAATACTTACCTCTTAGGATTGTAGTTAGAAGGGTTTCTTAAGAATTAAATGAGGCCATACATGTAAAGCATGTAGCAGAATGCTTAACAAATTTTTTCTGTTGTTGTGATAGTTTTGTGAGTAGTAATAGTAATGTATTTTTGTATGCTGCTATGTTCTTTCATGTTGCATTATCTTATGAATAGATTCTGGAAACCAAAATGGAGGAAGTGATGATAAGACTAAGAATTCTGATAGAAACTACTTAAATATTTTACCTGGTAAGTATTACTGTATTTTGAATCACTATTTTTTTTATAATCACATACAATGAGATTATAAATTTGAAACAAATTCTTTTGGTATCCTTTTTTGGTATGCTATATGATGGAGTTACATTTCATTATTTTTCCATGTGGGTATCCTGTTATCTCAGCACCATTTGTTGAATTTTTGTTTGTTTCTTTGTTTTGCTTGCTTGTTTTTTTGGGAAGTGCATGGACCAGGAATCGACCCGGGTCTCCTGCATCTTTTGGAATACTTATATTTTTCAGTATATCACTTTGAAACACTTTGTATGTTTTGTATTTAAATCTTTATTCTTACACTAGTACTGACTTTTTTACAGATCCATACAAGAAAAATTACTCAAGAAGTTAGATAAGTTTTGCTGTTTTTGCTATTTCAACTTTCCTCTTACACTTTGCTTCATCTTCTCTTAAGAAAGGGGCCACGGCATAATTTTTACTCTGAAATACAAATAATAGTACATAGAGGATAAACAGTTGAGCTTGTAGAAAAAACAGGGGTCACCTGATTTATAATCTTTCTCGTTTTCATTTCCCCTTAAATTTTGCAGATTTCATTTTCTTTCATTCCTTTATTATTCTTAGGTATACTGTTTATCAAATGGAAATTCAGTGTCTTAATCCTCTTCCTGGTTAAATTTACTCTCATGATCCTTAGTGGCATTTGTATTACAGGGCATAACAAGTAAGAGATGTTTGTGTACTTTTAGGTATAAAGTCTTTTAAACTAAATAGTCAGTTTGAAAATTTTAGGAATAACCATACGCTTAATATTTTTCCATCCTGCTTTAATGTAGTTTGTTCACATTTCCTTCCCCAGCTCTTCTACATATAGGTCACTTTACATTTAATCTAAGCAAATATCACACCCATTTCAGGGACTCATCTTGGCTGTCCCAGTCAGTTCACTTGTGGTCATCAGCCTCCAACTTTCCTTCCACCTTCAGATATCCCACCTTAGTGGGTAATGTTAGAACCAAGATTGTATCACATGCTGTTTTCTCCACTTTGTGGAAAAGGAAACTGTTCTCTCCATCTAAAAATACTTTTCATTGACCTAAGATTTATTGTATTTTTCTCCAAAGATCCATAATTTAAATCATCCGTATTTTATGGCTTTCTTAAAATGTGCCAATCCTATTATCTATTCCAGAGGTCCTGATGTCTGCTTTTTTTTTTTTTTTTTTGTCTTAATTGCTCTATTTTATTTCCTTCCTTGGCTATTTGAGGCAGGGGGTGGGAGGGGGTAGAATCTAGGATAGTATCTTGCTATTACTGCCAGACTACTATGTCATAAATCTGAGTTAGAAAAGGACTATTAAACTATTCAGTTAGATAGCCAAATAACATCTGAATCTTCGGTTAGTTAAAAGATTCCTTCACAACCGAGAAGGTTATAGAAGATTTAAAAAGACTTAAACCACCAATTTTTAAAAATTTTTGTTTAAAACTTTTTAAATAACAAAGAAAAAGTCTTATTTATATATTTTTAAGCCAGTAATATTTCATTTTATCATTATCTAAATATTTACAATTTATATCATTTAATTGTCAAAATAACCTGGTAGGAAGGCAGTCCAGTATTATTTTTTCAACTTCATACATGATGTAACAGAGGATCAATAAGTTAAACTGACTTGCCTAAGATCATGTAAAGTCAAACAAATCAGTGCCAGTTTTGAGATTAGCAGCTCCTGATTCTTGTACACTAAGTCATCCTGCCTCTCTACTGGACCACTGCTCACATTCACTCTGCTCCAATCATCTGAGTTATTAGTAGGACTTCAGGAGACAATGCATCTCGTTGAGACCAGAAGGATAATGTCTCATATAATCCACCAGGGTTCTGATAAGCAGTTTGTGTCTTTCAGTAACTTCCTGGAAAATTATAACTGTATTGTTCCTTACCAGATAATTCTCTCTGTACTTTGTCTAATTTACTTTGCTATTTGTTTCACTGTCATTTCTATAATTTCTTGTTCTGCTTATCTCATTCTTTTATCTTGTTCACATTTTAAAAGATGAAGACATTTGCCTAAGGCCTGTCAGTGGAATCCAGGTGTTCACTTTATTTATACTGGAAACTAAAAATGTTAAAAATTGTGCTAAAGTATATTAGTACGTTTAAGTGTACTAACTAAATCCTAAATAATGACCTTGAATCAAGAATAGACATGGTGGGGAGCAGGGGTTAGTGGTGCAAAAGATTAGAGAAGAACAAAGCTTTCCAAGATCTGTGTATTTATAAAGATATATTATTCATGTATTTTATATTTTATTTATTTGTGTTAGTAGAAAGTACATAAATAAAAGCTGCTGAGATTTTTCTTGCCTAGTGGGGTTACATAGAAAATGGAGTGACTGTGCTGAGCATGGATTGTAAAGGCTTGAGAAGCAGTATTTCAGCATTCAGTCTAAGATATCTATTCATACAACAGATTTTTATTGAGTACTATCTATGTGCCAGATACTGTTCTGTGTGCTAGCAATAGAACATGAAACAAGATAGACAAAATATCTATAGCCATAGAGCTTAAACAGTGATCTCTTTAAAATAATCTACATAAACAAATAAGGAGAGGAATTCCACTGCTTAAAAGGAAGTGAAACAGAGTAATGTGAAAGAGAATGAGGGGGTGTCCTATATCAGATAGGATTGTCAAAGAAAATTTCTTTGAGGAGGTGACATTTAAGGGACAATGTAATTGATGAAAAGAAGTCACCTATGCAGGACTCTTTAAGAAAAGCCTCCCAGCAACAGTCCTGGATTGGGAACGCACTTTGCATGGTTGAAGAACTGAACCAAAGCCTGTATGGCTAGAGCATAAGGAGAGAGAGTATATGTGAGCAGAGCAATCAGTCAGTGGGCTGTTATCAAAATCTAGGTGAGAGGTAATGGTAGCACTAAGGAGGGAGATAGCTGTAAAAATGGAATGCTCAGATTTGGGCTGTATGTTGGAGATGCAACTGTAAACACTTGGTGGTAGATTGGATTACATATGAAGTAAGATTAGGCATTTCGGGAAAGAAAGTAATTAAGCCAACTTCTTTATTCCTTTCCTAAGCAACTGACTGAATGGAGGTTGGTCTCATAAATTGAATTGGGAGAAGAGGGAATTTAGAGATTCCTTATTCCCTAAATTCCTTCTTATTTAAGGAATAAGGAAGGTAGGTAATCAGGTAACAAGTTTTTATATGTGAAGTTCAAGTTAATCAGGACATTTTAAGTTTCTACATTAAAATAGAGATGATGAGTACTCCATTGAGTTACTTAGTTCTTGGTGATCACTTTTTACCCATTTATGAACCTAATGCAAAATTGTCTATTATTTGTTTTGTCTCTTTCCTTCCAAGGATTAGGGAGCAGTATACATAGTAGCTTCCTGGGCCCAGAGGATTTCCTGATACACCTCTACTAGTTCAGCTATACCAGCTCATCTCTTTTTAGCTCTGCAGTTATCAGGTCCTCTGATAAATGTGATTTGTGCATTTAAAATTCATGATTATATCTGTTGTTTACAGGAGAATTTTACATTACGCGACATTCTAATCTCTCAGAAATCCATGTTGCTTTCCATCTATGTGTGGATGACAATGTGAAATCAGGAAATATCACTGCTCGTGATCCTGCCATAATGGGGCTCCGAAATATACTCAAGGTTTGCTGTACCCATGACATCACAACAATAAGCATTCCTCTCTTGTTGGTGCATGATATGTCAGAGGTAAGCACATTGAAAAATACCATGATTTATGAATGTTAACTCACAATATTTTATAACAATAATAATCCCCTTTCCTATTAACAACACTTTACTTTTTACAAAAGATCTTTGCATCTCCTATCTGCTTAATAGAATTGAGTAACATATAATACAAAACAGTGAATAATCCTTGGTCATTTATGTTCAGAAAATTATAGCATTGTTCTATCTTACAAAAAAAATTAGAAAACCAAAATAATTCTTAGCTTTGATAAAGCATGTACCTCTCCTCCTCTACTTCTCCATCTCTTCCATTTTAATTTTAAATAGCTTTAGATTTACCTGCATATTTATATTTGGCATAGGCTAACATTAAAATAAGTTTACATTCTCTGAGCATACATGAATAGATACTGGAAAGAGGTGCTATGTGACAGAAAGAAGTTTAAAAATTTCTCAAGGATGCTCTTGAGATAATATAAGTATTGACTTCTACAATTAAAGTGTGGCATAATTATTCATTTCGCTTTGTACTGTACTCTGACATTTTTAATTTTAAAAAGATCTCTCCTTGACTGTTTGGTTTTCCTCCTGCTTCTCTCTCCACCTACATAAAAATTGGCTAAAAGGGGATAAGTTGTAGAAATAGTAAGACTAAATTTCAATTTCAAATTGTCTGGAGGGGCAAAGGAGCCCCAAAACAGATGGGTGTAGGCAGACCCTCCTAGGAAAGCCAGCAGTCAGACTGGTGAGGAAGGGCCCGTATCAGCAACTCAGTACAAGCTTGTTTTGAGGTGGCATTTTTTAAAAAAGCGAAATTGCTGACTGGTAAGTACAGATTTACAAATACCGAAAAGGGAATTTGATCACTGATTATTAAAAGTTATTCACCAAAATAAAAGATTGATGTAAATGTTGTGTTGTAAAGTGCAATGTAAAATGTTTTATGTTTTACTTTTCAGAGTGACTTATGTCCCCACTGATAGTCTTATTATATTACGAGAGCCTCGTGTTAAATACCCTATATAAGCACAAAAAAAAATTTAATTCAAGGCAAGATGATTTTTAAATTATTTCCCACTTAAAATCCTTTGATATTTTCACCAAATTACCATTTTAATTAAGAGAATTCTGGCACCATCCTATGAAAACTACATTGGACTTCCTGATTTCTCATTCCATTGACTTCTTTAGCCTCAGTCATACCTAATATGGTATCATATGAGAGTGACAAACATAGGTGTTTTTTTCCCACTCTAGCTTTATAAAGTTTTAGTTCCGTCAGGAATTTTTAGCCACTGTTAAGTTATCGTAACTAACTAGTGACAATAGTAGCAAAGAAAGTTTATGATGAATTCCTGCCACAAAGAAACATCCGAACATTTCTGCAGCTGGACTCCTGGTTAACCAGTTTATAAAAATGGTTATATGTAGGTGGAATACAACCTCAAAAACAGTGTTTCCAAAAGTCATTAAGTTCAGATTTACTTCCAGACATCTGATACTACTAGCATTCCCTCTCCCACAATGGTACAAAAGTTATATGTTTTAAATTGGGACAGCCAGCTGCAGAACATTAAGTTTGTTTCCAAAGTGTCCAGTTTAATTCACAAAAGTATATTGAGCCAGGATCCTCCCATTTGTTATATGTAAACATCCATTCAAGTCAAGAAGTTTATTCTACAAATTCAAATGACATCACACAGGATATACAGGTAATATTTGTTTTAGCTTTCATGCGAGGATGGCCAACCATTTCCAGGTTGTGTTCCCCTTCTCTAACAAACAGAATTGCTAGTTGCTCAGTTACCATATTTTAATATGCAAATTAATGACTATGTTTGAAACAGTCTGTGTCCTGTGGTAGGGGAAAAAAAAAACAATAAAAATTAATTGGCAGTTGGAAAGGAAAAATGTATCTATCAGCAAGCAAAACATACTGGTATTATCTGTTGTATCTCTACAGGTCTTAATGATCTGAAGATACTGTCATGTTGGAATCAATCTAGCCCAACAGATGCAGGATAAATAGCCTGCAAGTAAAAAATCCTGAATACCTACCTTCCTCTTGTATTGACTTCCTTAATATTTGGGGGGTTGAGAGTTTTAGTTGTTGTGATTGTTGTCATTGTTGATGAAGATGTTGGTTGTTTTTAACTTTTTATTGAAGTATGATATACCTATAGAAAAGTGTACATATCATATGTATACAGCTCAAATTTTCCCAGACTGAACGCAGATCATGAAACAGAACATTACACATCCTCAGAAGCCTCCCTAAGTTCCCTTCACGTACTTGAACCATCCCCTTCTTCCCCCACAGGAGTAACCACTATTTTCACTTCTAAAAGCACAGATTAGTTTAGGCTTGTTTTTGTAGTTTATATAAGTGGGATCATATAGCATATGCTCTTGCATCTGGCTTCTCTCACTTATTTTGTTTTTGAAATTTATCCATACTATTATGTTGGTTATAGATCATTCATTTTCATTGTTATGTATTAGAATGTTCAAAGCAATACTAGTCATAATAATCTAAACCTAGAAACTACCCAAGTGTCCATCAATAGTGGAGTGGCTAAACATTTGTGGTATAGTCACATAATTCTGTGGTAGGTGTATTTGTATTTATAGATTTTATGTATGTATACATATACACACATACATACACAAACATAAGGATGGAATTGTTGGGTCTTAGATTATGTATATGTTTATCTTTGGTAGATACAGTCAGATGGTTTTCTAAAGTGGTTAAACTTACCCCACTGTTTTTTTTGTTTTTTTTTTAATATTTTTATTGAAAAACCTTCACACACATTCATTCCATATATGGTGTACAGTCGTGCCTGAATATCATCACATAGTTGTGTATTCATCACCGTGATCATTTTTTAGAACATTTGCATCACTCCAGAAAAAGAAATAAAAAGAAAAAAACTCATATATCCCATACCCTTTACCCCTCCCTCTCACTGACCACTAGTATTTCCATACACCCAATTTATTTTACCCTTTATCCCCCTATTATTTATTTATTTTATCCATATATTTTTTTTTACTTATACATAAAAGGAGTGTCAGACACAAGGTTTTTACAATCACACAGTCACATTGTAAAAGTTATATCCCTATACAATCATCTTCAAGAATCAAGGCTACTGGGACACAGCTCAACAGTTTCAGGTACTTCCCTCCAGCCACTCCAATGCACCATAAACTGAAAAGGGATATCTATATAATGCATAAGAAATAACCTCCAGGATAAGTTCTTGACTCTGTTTGAAATCTCTCAGCCACTGAAACTTTATTTTGTCTCGTTTCTCTCTTCCCCATTTTGCTCAAGAAGGTCTTAAAGTGCTTTTAAAGCCATTCATATTTGAGGTGTTCAGGGTTCCCAGAAGCAGAAGAAATAAAATATAACAGGGCATATTTTAGGTTTACCAAAGGCTGAACTCTGTGAAGATTCATAAACTATTTTATGTGGAAATCATTGCAGCTGAATCAGGTAGAATTCTTGTCAACCATGGCTTGTCAGACTGCTCGCTTAATCACATGTTTTGTTGTTTGCTTGTTTTTGTATTTGTTTTTTTTAAATCTAAACATGCCACGACAATAGATCTAGGTTTTAAAGTCTTCAAAGTGCATGTATATATGTATGGTATATGAAGTATTTTCTTATCCCTTTTAGAAATAAGGAGATTTTTGAGACTTGGTAATAGGTAATCTATGGTTCACACAGAAATAAAGTTCCTGAACTATGTTTTCTCCATGATTGCTAATTTCTCTACCTGGACTATGTTGGTTAAAGTACATACTAGATTCATATTTTTGTCTTCCTGACTTCCTTATCCTTCTCTCTCTGAACCATTCATTTCTATCTCCATAGTGTTTCAAAGTTACCTTCTTAAAGCACACTGCCTTGCTTAAAATATTTGGTGCTCCCCATTACTTATGAAATGAAGTCTAACTAAACTCCCTAGAAAGATAATCATAGTTTCCAGATTTTGATCTGCCTATGCCTTTTTTTGTTTTGTTTTTTTAACTTTTTTATTTTATAGTATAACATATATACAAAGCAAAGAAATAAAAAAGCAATAGTTTTCAAAGCACTCTTCAAAAAGTGGTTACAGGATAGATCCCGGAGTTTGTCATGGGCTACCATACTATCCTCTCATATTTTTCCTTCTAGCTACTCCAGAATATAGAGGGCTCAAATACTTTTTTATAATCACAATCAACTTTTTTTTCCCTCCTTTTTTTGTGTACAATAACATATATACAAAAAAACTATAAATTTCAGAGCACAGCACCACAATTAGTTGTAGAACATATTTCAGACTTTGGCATGGGTTACAATTTCACAATTTTAGGTTTTTACTTCTAGCTGCTCTAAAATACTGGAGACTAAAAGAGATATCAGTGTAATGATTCATCATTCATATTCATTTGTTAAGTCCTATCTTCTATGTATAATTCCACCGTCACTTATGATCTTTCCATACCTCTCTTTGGGTTGTTTGGGCTATAGCAATTCTAAATTTTTTATATTGGGAGGGTCTGTCACTAGTATGAGGTAAGGAGATGGAACTATCTGACGTTCTGCAGAGGCTGGGCTAGGTTTCAGGACTTATCTGGACCAGTGACCCATCTGGAGGTTGTCAGTTTCTGGCAGGTTACTCTAGTGCCTGGAACCCTAGTTCTTTAAGATTGGCTGGAGTAGCCCTGGTTGGGGGTTGGCAGGTTATGATAGGTAGCAAGGTCTGTCTGAAGGTCTTGTGTAAGAGCAACCTCCAGAGTAGCCTCTCGACTGTATTTGAACTCTCATAATCTGCCACAGATATTTTATTAATTACACTTCTTTTCCCCCATTTAGTCAGGATGGAATTGTTGATCCCATGGTGCCAGGTCTGGATTCATCCCTGAGAATCTTCTCCTACGTCACCAGGGAGAGTCACCCCTGGATGTCACGTCCCATGTGGCGGGGGGGGGGGGGGGCAGGGAATTATTTCACTTACAGAGTTGGGCTTAGAGAGACTGAGGCCACATCTGAGCAACAACAGAGGTCCTCCAGAAGTAACTATTAGGTATGCCTATACGTAGTTTAAGCTTCTGTGCTACCAACATAAGCTTCATAAGAGTAAGCCTCATGATCGAGGGCATGGCCTGTTGATTTCGGTGTCCCTAAAGTTTGACACAGTGTCCCCATTGTTTTTGAATATGAAAAATAAGAAACAAAGCCAGACTATCACCTTCTCATAGTAGTTGTGAAACTAATCAATACAAATATCTCAGGTATCTCAGAGACACAAACTTGAGGAGTAAAGAATACTCTTAGAATCTCCCCCATGGATATATAAACTCAGAAAAAAATTCTTATGTTTAATTTCCAAGTCATACCTTGAAAACCCAAAATTACATAATAATTAAGTCTTAGTCACCTCTATAGTTCAACCTTACCATGATCAGAAGATTCATATTAAATGGTCTATATATGGCCATTAACTTTAGGAGGATAATACTGTCTTCAATTGTAATCATAATTGACATCTTAATTTCAGTTTCACAGATTGATAATTTATTCTGTGTGCAGTACCTACTAATCTGCAATGTCACAGAAGGGCCCAATTTTCTACCTCAGTTCCAAAATTCGTTTCACATCATCCATTGGGCTTCTTCAAAGGATTTCTTTCACAAAGGATTTCTTTCACAGGTGAATCATTAATGTTTAGTCACTTCGTTATTACTTAGAACTCATGATCAAAACTTTCTCTCCTATTACCTGACCTACTATATTGTATCTCCCATCTGCTGTACAATATATACTAAGTTTTCTTTCCAGGAATTTGCTCCTTTTGAAACTGCAGGCCATATCCAATGATGACAGGCAGTGTCACGTCTTCTCATGACTTTATTGACTTCTAAAGCTTATGTATACTTTTTCTGAGAACTCAAAACCATTTCTTTTTTTTTTTTTTAACATGGGCAGGCATCGGGAATCGAACCCGGGTTCTCTGGCATGGCAGGCGAGCACTCCTGCCTGCTGAGCCACCGTGGCCCGCCCTCAAAACCATTTCTTAAATTTATTCAGAATGCAAAACTTTAGAGACTGTAGATCTGTAGTTGCCAGAGGCAGGAAGTGGGGAAGGTGATTAATTCCAAAAGGACACAAGGGAACCTTTTGAAGTGATAGCAGGATCTTTATACCAAAATCTGTTAAGGACAGTACAAGAAAGTAAAATTATATTCCAACCTACTTAGGAACATAGAGGCAAAAATCCTGAACACAAATATAGCAATGTATATGCATCAAGACCAAGTTAGACATATTAAGTGCTGGTTTTAATCAAAGACAAAATGGCTGGATTAAAAAACTACTGGCAAACGTCAATTTATGCTTGATGGACTCTCTACATAGACATAGGGAAGGTTTGAAAACAATTGAGATGTATATGTGCATATGCATATGCATGTAACTGTCTAGCATTTCCATGCAGATTCATTGCTGCTAAGCAGTTTAAGAGTAAACAGAACCAGAAGTTTTACATCATCTGAAAATTAAATCGATTTTTAGAACATCCATCATTTCAAAGATATCCTGGGATCCTGCCATGAATTGGTATTTTGTGTGTTCTCTATACAGTATAACATTGATGAAACTTTGCATTATTCACATCATTCTGAAAAGTGTGAAGTTCTTAATTTGTCTCCTAGATGTTTACTCTGGGCCACCCTATTAACTACACATAAGCAAAAAGCAAAAAAGCATGGTATTAATGGATAAAACAAGGAGAACTGCTTTGGAGAAGTTGGACAATGAAAGGACTATTGTTTTCCCACTATTTTTGGTCAAACCATTACTGTCAAATAATATATTTTTAAAAAAGCTTTTTTATTGTATGGCATAACATGTATACGAAGCAAAAAAGAAAGAAGCAATAATTTTCAAAGCATTCTTCAACAAGTAGTTACAGGACAGATGCCAGAGTTTTGTCATGGGCTACCATACCATCATCTCAGTTTTTCCTGCTAGCTGCTCCAGGATATAGGAGGCTAGAAGAAATAAATATTTTGTTATCATAACAATTGACTTTTTTTTTCTATTTTGTGAAAAATAACATATATACAAAAAGCAATAAATTTCAAAGCACAGCACTACAGTTAGTTATAGAACAGGTTTCAGAGTTTTGTATGGGTTACAATTCCACAATTTTAGGTTTTTACTTCTAGCTACTCTAAGATGCTAGAGACTAAAAGAAATATTAATTTAATGATTCAGCAGTCATATTCGTTTGTTAAACTCTACCTTCTCTGTATACTCCATCATCATCTTTGATCTTTCAAATAATACCTTTTAAATATAAAAATAAGTGCCTTATTAAAATAGTATAAATAATAAGAATTCCTTAATTCTGATTACTTGCATGGCATTTCAAAAAATATATTTTGGAGTAATATTTTAAGATTGATGGAAATACCCAGTTATGCTTTAGTAATGATTCCTACATATACTCTTCAATGAAACATCCAACATAAGTCAAAGATACCTGTACCCATAAGAAAATGAGATACCATGAAAGAGAAACAACAGAAACAACTGAACATAGAAATAGATACATAAAAACTTGAGACACAGGAATTATGAGACACAAACCACAAAATAGTTGATTACTAGTTTAAAGAATCTGAAGACAAGCTTAAAATGTGTTCACATTGAAAGATACTATGAGAAGTGACCTAGCAACCAAACAGCATTGCTTAAACATTGTGAGAGAAAATTTAAAAGAACTAAATAAATGGAAAGTTATACTTGTTTATGGAATAGAAGATTCAGTGTTGTGAAGATGTCAGTTCTCACATTTATTTATAGATTTAAATCCCAATCAAAATCTTTATAGGGCAATTTTGTAGATATTGACAAGCTAATTCTAAAATTTTTATGGAAATGCACAGGACCTAAAAACAGTCAATTTTGAAAAAGAAGAACAAAGTTTGGGAGACTGCACCACCTGATAGCAAAATTTACTACAAAACTACAGTAATAAGACAGTGTGATTGGTATTTGCAGAAGAATTAACTATGAATTTAAGGAACAGAATGCAGAATCTAGAAATAGATGGATATTCAATTATATTTATTTATATATGTTTGTTCAGTTGATTTTCAATGATGCTGCCAAAGGCAATTCAGTGGGGGAAAGGATAATCTTTTCAGCCTTTACCTCGCATCGTATATAAAAATTAACTTAAAATGGAGCATAGACCTAAGCATAAGAGCTAATACTATAAAATTTCTAAAGAAAAATAGAAGAAAATCTTGGTGACTTCAGGTTAAGCAAGGATTTTGTTAGGATGCACAAAGCATTAAAATAAAAACTTTATAAATTATATTTCAACAGAACCCAAAATTTTTTGCTCAAACGATAATGTTAAGAACATGAAAATGCAAGCTTCAAGATAGGATAAAATATTTGCAATAACATATGTCTAATAAAGGACTTCTATCTAGAATAAATAAAGAGCTTGTGCAGCTCAGGAACAAGTAGACAAACGGTATGTTTCTTTAATGGGTGAAAGAGCTGCACAGATACTTCACAAAAGATATGTGAAGGGCAGATAAGCACATGAAAAGATGATCAGCATAATTAGTCATTAGGGAAGTACAAATTAAAAGAACAGTTAGATGCCATTACATACCAACTGTAATGGCTTAAATTTAAAAGACTGCTAATACCAAGTGAGGGTGAAAATATGGAGAAACCAGAACTCTCATATGTTGCTAGGGGAATTCAAAATAGCACAACCACTATGGAAAACAGTTTGGCAGTTTCTTAGAAATTTAAAAATATATACAACCCAGGGCAGGCCACAGTGGCTCAGCAGGCAGGAATGCTTGCCTGCGATGCCAGAGGACCCAGGTTCAATTTCCGGTGCCTGCCCATGTAAAAAAAAAAAAAAATTGGCTAAAAAAAATATATATATACAACCCAGCAATTTCCCTCCTAGATATTTACTCAAAAGAAATACAAATTATGCCACATCAAGACATATACTCAAATGTTCATAGCAGCTAGGAACATTTCTTTCATTGACATAAAACACTGGAACCCATCCAATTGTCCAAAAATTGATGAATGGATAAATTGTAATGTATCTATGCAGTGGAATATTACTCTGCAATATAAAAAAAAGAACTGATGCAACAATCTGGAAGAATCTTTAAAGCCTTATACTAAGTGAAAGAAGTCATGCATAACAGACTACATACTGTATGATTCCATTTAAATTTATTCAGAATGCAAAACTTTAGAGACTGTAGATCTGTAGTTGCCAGAGGCAGGAAGTGGGGAAGGTGAGATTAATTCCAAAAGGACACAAGGGAACCTTTTGAAGTGATGGCAGGATCTTTATACCAAAATCTGTTAAGGACAGTACAAGAAAGTAAAATTATATTCCAACCTACTTAGGAACATAGAGGCAAAAATCCTGAACACAAATATAGCAATATATATGCATCAAGACCAAGTTAGACATATTCTAAGAAGACAAAGTTGTTTGAGCATTAGAAAATCAATCTGTGTGTTAACAGTTAAAAAGGAGAAAATTTAAATAAAATGTTAAACCCATTCATAATTGTTATAAAATCTTAAGCCAAAAAGAGAAGGGAACTTCCTAAACTGGTAAAGAGTATGTACAGGAAGCCTGGGGCTCACAACGTATTTAATGATACTGAAAATTTTCTCTTTGTGACCTATAACAAGACTAAATGCCTCTATCACCCCATCTAGTCAACATTGTTTCTTGCATTAAAACAAGAAAAAAGGAATTAAATGTATAAGAACCATAAAGGAAGAAATGATACTGTTACTTTTTATAGGTGATGTAATTGTATACATAAAAATTACTAGACCAGCTACAGATAATATAATAATCTTAATAAGAGAGCTCAGCAAGTTTGCTGAACTGAAAATTAAAAATCAGTTGTATTCAATATACCAGGAACACAGTTTGAAAATGAAATATTTATAGATTTGCCACTTATAATAGTATATAAAGATTAAGTACATAGGAAAATATCTAACAATATGTATAACCTTTACAGAGAAAATAGCCAAACTGAAAGAAATTAAAGATCACCTAAATAAGTAGAGATGCACAAGTCCATGATTCAAAGGACTTAATATTATAGAAGGTCATTGCCACCCAAATTACTCTAAAACTTAATGTAGTCTTTATCAAACTCTCAAATTTGTATGTATGTGTAATTTGACAAGCTGATTCTAAAAGGTATATGGGAATACCAAGGGCTAATAATAATTCACAATCTTAAAAGGGAAGATCAAGTTTTATTCTAAAGCTATGTAATTTAAGGCTCTGTGTTATTGGCACAGATATAGATAAAATAGATTAATGGAACAGAACATATAGCTCAGAAACAAGATCATGAATATATAAATATTTCATTTTTTAAATTGTCTTTAAATAATTTCAGACTTATAAAAAAGTTTCAAAAATAATACAAAGAATTCATATATGCCCTTTATGTAAATTCGTTAAATATTTTTATTTTACCACATTTATATGTAAACTCTGTGTATAAGTGAGTATATGTCCATGTTTTTTTTTGAACCACTTAAATATAAATTGCAGAAACAATTCGTCTTTACCCCCAAAGTACTTCCGAGTATGTCTCCTAAAACGCAAGGATTGTACAACCACATTTATATTGGTTCAATACTATGATCTAATATATAAACTTTATCCAAGTTGTACCTGTTAATCTAATAATATCCTTTACAGTAAAAGGAAGACATTCTTTTTTCTGGTCTGTGATCCAATCCAAGACTACATGTTGTATTTAGTCATCATATCTCTTTAGTCTCCTTTAATCTGAAACAGTTCAAGTCTTTATTTTTCGTGACCTTGGCATTTATGAAACGTACAGGCCAGTTGTTTTACCGGCGGTTCATCAGTTTGGGTTTGTTTAATATTTCCTCGTTATTAAGTTTCCGGTGCATCATATCCAGAAGGCACATGATCTCAATTTGACCATTACTGATAATGTTGACTTTGATCTGCCAGGTTTCTCCACTATAAAATTTTACACTGTGAAACTAATTACTCTTTGTAATTTATTACATATTTATGAAGGATTATCTTTTGAATCAGTGTATTCGTTCAGTGGGTATCCATATGGTGAAAAAAAATAAAGTTAGAGCTCTAATTTATACCCTACACAAATGTTGGGTGCATGTGGATTATAGACCTAAATGTGAAGGTTAAGATTAAAACACTTTTAGAACACAATACAGGAATGAATACGTAAAAGACCTTAGGAGAAAGATTTCTTCAATGAAAATATAAAGAGCATTAAATTTTACTAAAAACATAAAACTTTTATTGATATTAAGACACTAAAAAGAAAGTAAAAACACAAGCTACAAAATAAGAGACAATATTTGCAACAAATATAGGTGATAAAAGACTGTTTCCAGAATGTACAAAGTACTCCTACTGTTCAACAAGAAAAAAATAAACAACCCGATAGAAAAATGGGCTAAAGATTTAGCAAACATTTCACACAGGAACATCCAAACTTACAGTCAGCATACAACCTCATTTGTACTCAAGGAAATACAAATTAAAACCAAAGGGAAATACTATATGCCACCAAGTTGGCAAAAATTATAGAACCTGACAAAGCAATGGTTGGCAAGGATGTAGAATGACAAGGACTCTTATTCACTGTTTGTAGAAATGTAAATTATTAAAGCCACTTTGAAAACAATTTGGCATTTTCTAGTAAAGTTGAAGATAAGATGACCCAGCAAATTTGCAGTTGAGTATACATGCATCAGGAAACGTGTACAGTGATGTTCATAGAACATCGTTCACTAGGCCTCAAAAATGGTAACAACCCCTATGTGCCCTTCAACAGTAAAATGGATAAAGCCAATATATTTGTAAAATGAAATCTTATTACTATAAAAGTGAATGAACCACATGCAAAAATATAGATGAATCGTATAAACATATTGCTGATCAAAAGAAGCAGGCCACAAAAGAATATATATAGTGTGATTCCATTTATATACAAGACAAACACAGACAAACTGCAACCATATCATTAGGAGTAAATATGTAGGTGATAAAACTAAAGAAAAACAAGGAAGTGATTTCCACGGAAGTCAGAAGAGTTGTAACCTCTTAAATATATTGGGAAAACCACAAAAAAAAAAGAAGTGATTTCCCCAGAGTCCGGAGAGTTTTTACTCTGGGGGTAGGCAGGGATGTGTGTGGGAAGGCCCCTAGGAGTCTTCTGAGGTGTAGATAAATGTTTCCTTATATAGGTGCTTGCTTTATATATATTCACTGTACTGTACATTTACATTTTAAATACTTTTCAGTGTGCGTATTACATTTAAAACAAAAAAATAAAAGGAGAGAAGGAATTGGATGTTGGACAATTCACAATTTCTGTCAAAATTATTGTTCCAGACACTTCATAGTTTGGGCTCAAAAGCCCCTATATGAATTAAAAATTAGATTATTTCGTGTAATAGAAAACAAATCGAAAGATAGGTAAATGTTCCAGGACTGGTACAGTTCATTAAGTAACAAGGCTTCTGTCTTCTAGCTCTGCTACCCTTTGCTTTCAAATTCCTGGTTGCAAATTGTTTGTACCTCCAGACAACATCTCTCATTCAAGGCAGAAAAGAGGAAGTGTGAAAAATGAAGGGCAAAAACTTCATAAAACTTTGCCCTTTTATTTAGGAAGGGAGACCCTCCCAGGGGTTTCTTTCATCGTCTCATTTGCCAGTCATGTGGTCACCTTTCTCTGCAAAGGAGACTAGAAAATTGGATTTATTTGCTCTCTTGCTTTTATAGTAAAGTATTGCAAAGGTTATTGAGTGAGTAAACCAACCTACATTATTTACTTCAGTCCCTGATAACAGTTAAATTCCAGCTTTTCAAGGGGGAAAAAATGTTTACAACAATCTATAAGAATGATGAAAAGAACTCTGTAAATAAGTCGGAAGCTCTTACCATCTTTAACTTTTGGCAAATCACTTTCTCTCTGCCTCTCAGTTGCCTGTTTCTATCAGTTTTTATCTGTAATGCAGTAAATATAAAGAGATGCAATCCACATAAACAAAAGCTATTTGGTACATACTATTTATGGCAGCAGTGTTTGATTTGCAATAGATGGTGGTGGTCTAAGGGTACTTCGACTGAGGAATGGAAAGGGGAACTGTGGTGTATACATACAATGGACTACTGAGCAACTGCAAGAAGGAAGGAAGGAAGGCATACAACTATGTGAATGAACCTTGAGGACAGTATGTTGAATGAAATATCAGAAACAAAAAGACAAATATTATCATGTCTCACTCATATGGACTAACCACAATATACAAACTTGGAGAATTAAAGTTGAGAGCATGGGTTATCAGGTCAGGGTTTATTGTGAAGGGTCCTTGGTCTTAAGCTCTTACAGCAGTCACATCTATTCCAAGTTGTAACTGTTATTTCAAAATTCTAAGATGCTAATATATTTGTGTATAACCTGGTTGTTCTCTGGAACTCTGGGTATTTGTATGACACCTGAGACTCAAAAGCTAAAAATCAGCATTACCCCATTCAGCAACTATTTAAAAAGTTGGAAAAGTGATCAGACTTCACCTAGAGAGATGAATGAAGCTGATCGGGATAGGACTAGGTAGATCAGAATACAGGGTAAAGGATGATATGGTCTATATTTTAAGACTTCAACTCCTGTGTGAGACCAAAGGAAGAGATGTTTATTTGCTATGAAATTTATATTTTTGGTAGCACGTTATCTACCATAATTTAACTTGTATTGTCAGTTTATTTGAACACTGTAATTATAAGGAATCTTGAATAGGGACTGAGATCTGTTGGTTTGTACAGGTTAGTGTAATGCCCCAATACATCCCAGAGTAACTTGGGCAGAGAAGAAAGTATTTGCAAAATCCCCTTGGGGAACTGGGGGAAAAAGAAGAAATATTTAACTTTTCCAGATGGGGAATTCCTGATATTTTTGCAAGCACTGGGGGCAACCAAGTCAATAGGCTGAACACTCAATCTTGGGGTTCACATCTATGAAACTTATTCCTGCAAAGGAGAACCTACACCTACTTATAATTATGCCTGAGTCACCCCCAGAGAACCTCTTCTGTTGTTCAGATATGGCCTCTCTCTCTAAGCCATCTCGGCAGGTGAACCCACTGCCCTCTTCCCTGCATGGGACATGACTCCCAGGGGTGTAAATCTCCCTGGCAACATGGAACATTTCTCCTAGGTTTGAGCCAGGACTTGGCTTCATGGGATTCAGAGAGCCTTCCTGACCAAAAGGAGGAAGAGAGAAATGAGGCAAAATAAAGTTTCAATGGCTGAGAAATTTCAAACAGAGTCGAGAGGTTATTCTGGAGGTTATTCTTATGCATTATATAGATATCCCTTTTTAGTTTATGATGTATTGGAGTGGCTGGAGGGAAGTACCTGAAACTGTTGAACTGTGTTCCAGGGGCCTCAATTCTTAAAAATGATTGTATAACTATATAGTTTTTACAGTGTGATCTTGTGATTATGAAAACCTTGTGGCTGACATTCCCTTTATCCAAAATATGGACAGATGAGTAAAAAATAAATAAATAAATAATAGGGTGGGGGGAATAAGGGGTAAAAGAAAATTGGGGTGATTGCAATACAAATGGTCAAGGAGAAGGAAGGGTAAGGCTATGAGATGTATGGGTTTTTTCTTTTTTCTTTTTATATTTTTCCTGGAGTGAGGCAAATGTTCTAAAAATTACCATGATGATGAATACACAACTATGTGACAATATTGTGAGCCACTGATTGTATACTTTGGGTGGAATGTATAGTACCTGAAGATATCTCAATAAAAACATTTTTAAAAAAGCACCAGGACCAGCAGATGCTGTCCATGTGTCTGAGGAACATTGGATGCCAGCAGCTTTTCCTCAGGGAAAGTATCTTCCTCTTGATCCCTTAATTTGGACATTTTCATGGCCTTAGAACTGAATTTGTAAACTAATAAATCCCCATTGTAAAAGCCAATAAAAAAAGCTATTTGGAGTCCTCTACTTGTAACTGTGTAAAAAGATCCTGAGACCCAAATAATTTGAGAATCATCATAATGAATTAGTAAACATGTTTTATAGTTAAAAAGACTTACGACATGGAAAAATAAGCAGAATTTAAAATGGTAAAATCACTGATTATATGGAAAATTATAGACATTGAGTATAGTCTGGCACTGGCACTCAGGTATCTGGTCAAAGATTGGAAGGGTGCATAGTAAAATGAATACAGTTGGTTTGTTAGGGGGGTTGTGATGAAGTGTTTATGTTCATTATTTTGTAGTTATATGTTACACAATAAAACATTTTAATGCACTGCTTATACAAATGTTATGCAGTTTAACAATTACTTATGCTAAAATATTGAGAGTAGTAGGGGGAGTTCTTAAGTCACTTATATTTGTGTTTAGAATTAATTATCTAGAAAGTTTTAAGGATATGTTTACTTTCTAAATTACATTAAGCTGATTAAATTAGTTTGCATTCCACAAGTATCGTCTCACAGCTGGAAGAAGTTGTATGCCTAAAAACCAAAGGAAACACAACTGGGATTAACAAAGAGCTGCCTGAATCTGTTCACAAAATGTATGGTCAGCGTTATAGATAAATTCAGAGCTGGCTATATTTTTTGTGGTTGTTTTTACAAAATTCTGTTAAAAACATGTGATTCATTTTGTTTCCTCTTTTAGGAAATGACTATACCCTGGTGCTTAAGAAGAGCAGAACTTGTGTTTAAATGTGTCAAAGGTGAGCATAACCTTATACCGAATAACAAACTACCTATATTTCTTCCTTCCAAGCATTGAAAGGAGGGCAACACAGAAGAAAGAACATCTGGGGATACCTCAGTCACATGGTTTAAAGTGCAAATATTTAATGAGAGGCTTTTTAACTTACCTTTTCCAGTTACAAAATAAACATATTTCCAGCCCCCCTGAAATACAAGAATATTTGGATGTTGTTTATACTTTGCTCTGATTCTAGATTGTACTCTATTGCCTCTTATTTTCTCAAAAAAGAAAAATAAAGCCACTTATTTCATTAACCTTTAATAAGCTGTT
The DNA here is from genome assembly GCA_004026745.1 of Myrmecophaga tridactyla. Taxonomy (NCBI): domain Eukaryota; kingdom Metazoa; phylum Chordata; class Mammalia; order Pilosa; family Myrmecophagidae; genus Myrmecophaga; species Myrmecophaga tridactyla. The sequence continues at coordinate 51,889 of PVIY010013695.1, forward strand.
TTAGCTTCCTTGTAAGGTGAAAGAGGACTTGAAAATCATAAGTAAGAGCGTATTGGCAGAACTATGTTAAACCCTGTAGCATGGGAAATAGAGATTGCCATTTATCCTTTAAGGGTAGCCTCTCCTGCAGGCAAGTGGCTACCTAAAATGTCAAGACGTTAAGCCCCACAATGAAAACTTGAGTTTATCTCAAGTAAGTAAATGACTGGTAGGTTTGAAGATCAGAACTCATAATTCATTGAAGACTTTCTGTTGTTCTATTTTAGGTTTCATGATGGAAATGGCTTCATGGGATGGAGGAATTTCTAGGACAGTGCAGTTTCTGGTACCGCAGGTTTGTTATCTGAATAACAAGATTACTCACCCAAATTTAATCTTTGTTTTAACATTCTACACAGATATAGCTAAGCACCCCGCCTTAGATTCTTTTTTTTTTTTTACATGGGCAGGCACCGGGAATCGAACCCGGGTCCTCTCGCATGACAGGCAAGCATTCTTGCCTGCTGAGCCACCGTGGCCCACCCTTTTTTTTTATTTTTTAACATGGGCAGACACTGGGAATCAAACCTGGGTCCTCGGCCACGGAGCCACCGTGGCCCACCCCCGCCTTAGATTCTTAAATATAATACACCAAAATGCTAGCAGAGCCCTACTTTTTAAGGGGAGAAGTGTTAGATGCCTTAAAGGCACTAAATTTATTGTCAGAGGTGTTAGAATATACCACTCGAGAAATCTCTTATTTAATCCTACAACAACCAAACTTGACTCTTTTTTCCTGTATTTTTTTTCCTGTGTGTTTTCAATCTGACTTTTGTGACAAAGAGAATAAGAAGAGTTTATATAAAGCATTAGCAGAGAATGATTCTGTATCTCTGTAGAACTTAGCAAAATTGGTAGTGCTTTTACTATTTGGCTATTCTAGTGTTCTATATGGGTTTGTCTAGTAATCAAACTGTTTATTTGAAAGAAACAGCAAAAGTTCTCAGAGGATGAGGCCAGACAAACACCCCTTGCCATAGAGGTGCAGTTAAATCAATCATGAAAAATAATGTTCACATATTGCATTTCATATCTAGATCTAGTTCCATATTTTAGAATACTTTTTAAATTTAAAAAAGTTCAGTGATAATATAACTGAATATACAAATAAAAAGTTTTTGTTTTTGTTTTTGTTTTACCTATTGCAGAGTATTTCTGAAGAAATGTTTTATCAGCTTAGTAACATGCTTCCCCAAATCTTCCGCGTGTCATCAACACTCACTCTGACATCCAAGCACTGAACGCTGATAGATTAACACGCAGGTGGAAGAGGATTGTTACACTCCAGGAATTGAGCCCGGCTGGGACTCTGTCACACAAAAGATGCCCACGAAAAGAACCTACTAACCCCAGTCAAATCAAATCATTGTATGTCTGTTAAATATTCCAAAAATTTATGTATTATTCAAACTAGTGATCAGCCCCTTACCTTAACACAGTCTTAATATCTCCTGATGAAAGTATATCTCCTTTTTTGTACAGTTATGTTCTATCTATGAATATTAGTAAGTTAAAACTTCCCTTCTATCACATATGGACACTTCATATACATTTTCATGGAGACATTGGACTTTTTCAAAAGATTTGAATCATATCAGATCTATGCTAGCCTTAGTTGAGCATAAAAATAACATCTGCCTTTTCCATACTTACCAAATGAAATTGAGAAAGCACTGAGAAGTACGTTGCAAGTATAGATTTCTGGTGAAAATCTTTTTGCAGTACCACAAATAAATGAGACAAATGAAATCTGCTGGTTTTTTTAAATTCTTCTATTTCAAAATACTTTTTAGTCTACTCTAACATTTTGTAAACTAGAGTCAGAAAGACTTTGAGTGAAACTGAACATGAGTCTTTTTGTGGGGTGGTCCCTGGGCCTTAGTGCAAACATTGGTGGGGAATGAGCATGAAGTTTTTCTGTTTTTGTAAACAGTGAAGTATTCATTAGACAGATAATGATGTGGTCCTCAAGGACTTAAAACATACTTTGGAAGCCAGGAAATCTGGAGCATGGAGCTGGTGGTCTCTACTCTGTACTGCTCCTTCCTCTCCTTTCCCTATTTCTGTTCTCAAAGCACCGAATCAAACAAAATTGTAGTCTTGTCGTTAATCAAGAAGTGTGGCACCAGCTGTTCCTGCTCTGATAGTGTGACCAGAATGTAAGAAATGAATGAAAAAGAATGTCGGTGAGAAGACAACTTAGCTTACCTGAGAGTTGGCAGATGTCTTACTGGCATGGAACACACCATCATGAATCTGTATAAGTTCATTTGCGTCATGACTAATGTTCTGCAAAGGAGAGATGAGTTCCCAGGAGCTTTCCTGCTCTAGAGGCTCTAAGGGAGAATTGGCCACACACCGTTGGAAAAAAGGACAAAGTTAGAAATATAGAACGTCAGGGCTCTTTTTGAAATTTCTGTATTAAAATGGTTGCTTTGATTTCCCACAGCAGTGAAATTGCACTGCTTTGGTCAAAAGGAATAATAGCAATGTAAGAGTCATGATCATAATTTTGAAATAATAAACAGAATATTTTATAGCATTTGTTACAGAAGGTGCCCTGTATTCAGAACCATTTAAATCCATGGTTTTCTATCCTTTAACCATCCAAGAACCTTTCTTTTATGTTCCCCATGTTTTCCTGAAACGTTCTAAAAACTTTTACTTAGCAAACAGTTGAAATTATTTGAGCAGAAATCTATCTGGGTTTTTTGTTTGTTTATTTTCTTAATCAAAGATGAGCCTGTGGATCTGAGCTTCTTACTAGCAAGAGGTAATATTATCACATAGAACACACCAAATTATCATTGTATAATTCCTGGCAAATTTACAAAGACAAAACCTTGGCATTTTATTCAATCGCCAGCTAGCAAAACATATTTTTAGAAATATTCTTTAAATAGCCCACTGCTATCTTAAAAGACCACTAAGTCTAAGAACCTCAAGCTGGGAATGACAACTTGAGACAGAAATACTGACAATGAAAGAGCATCTCAGTGGGAGAGCAGAAGTAAGGACAATATAAGTAGCAGGGTGATCCTGAAAATCCCATTCAAAAAACAGCAAGTGTTTACTGAGTTTCTCCTATACACAAAGACATGATGCTAATAAAGCCTCTAAAAGGTTATACAAAGACAATGGGACTAAAGCACAGGGATAGATAAATAACCTGAGGTTCCCTGCAGAACTAAAATGTGCTGGTGGTCATTTCAAATACACACAGCTAACATTAAAATATATTTCAGATATCTCTGGCTTCTCTTTTCCAAATCCCCCACCCCCTACCCCCACCCCACCCCCCGACACACACACAAAAGAGAGTCTACCTGATATATCCAAATCTAAGATTTATGAAACCTGATGTATCCAAATCTAGGAATTGGCACAACTTTATATATATGTGTATATTCTTTTGCAGGAAAGAGAACATAAGAGTCCACATATCTTTGGCATGTGGAGGATGAGATCTGGAAGACTTACCAAATAAGTACACAGATCCTTTCTGGAAATGTTTAGAAATTAAGCCGCACCTGTGCTGTCTGGCATGGGTGTGACATTTGCAGGAAGAAAATGTATTGGTGGGTCTCCCCCTCCTTCCCTTGCTTTCTGGCCCTTCTTTTTTTTCTTTCTTTATAAGGAATCCCTGGTTTCTTGTTTTAAACTGATCTATTCTCAAAGCATTGTACTCAGAACAATAATTTAGCATCAGGGATTAGGAACAGTCTCTAGAGTTAAACAAACCTGGTTCAAATGCCATCTCCCCCGCTTATTCGCTGTGACTTGTTACTTTGGGCATATTACCTAATCCTTCTAAACATATTTCCTCATCTGTAAGCTAGGAAAAATTAATAATAGTATCTACTTCACTGAGTAGTTGGAAGGATTAAATAAGAAAGCTCACACTACCTGGCATATAGTCATTCTATAAATATTTGCTGTTGTTATCCTTCCTTCCTTCATTCCTTCCTGTCTGACCTTTCTCCTTTCCTTCCTTCCTTTCACTAGATAGTAGGGATACTAAGTCACTTAAAACACTGTGTCCTCCAGGAACTTACAGCCTAGTAAGCTGGAAAGATAATACATCATAACTCACAGTACCAGCCAGTGTATAGTAAGGGTATACAGTCTGCAGAATAAAAGGTACACCGTGCTATGGGAGTCAAAATAGAAACATTAGTAATGCATTTGACCCAGAGGGATGTTGAACCATTTGACAGCAGATACCTTAGTCCTGCTTTTTTCTGGCATTGAATGGCTATCTCTGGGCAGAGTGAAAGACTCAGTGCTTCCCTAGTTCATCTCTGCCTAAGACTCTCTTGTCAATGAACTGATGTTTCCTGTCTTACAGATGACTAACTGAGGCTAGAGAATGAAATGCTGGAAGGTATAAGAAAGATGTCCTGGGATGCCAAAAAGATTAGAACTTCAAAATCCCTAATACAAAAACCCCTAATCTACTTCGTGTGTGTGAGGGCGCAACAGGGCAAGTATTTCTCTTCGTTCCTTTTAAAAATCTTCTTGGCTATCTTGGCTATTCCAGCACATTAACCCTTTCATATAATTTTTCTTTCATTGTGAGATGCTGTAAATATACAAAAACTTGGGAGAATTATATAATACCTATAATACCCATGTACCTAGTATTTAACTTTTAGACCTTAACGTTTTGCCATCTTTGCCTCGTCTTTCTTTTTCAAAAACATAAAACATCACAGATACAGTTGAACCAGTTCTCCTTGTGTGCCTCTCCATTTCTTTCCTCCCTCCTGGTATCTGCTATTGCAGAGTAACAAACCATTCCAAAGCACAGTGGCTATAACCATTACCATTTATCATTGTTCATGACGAGGTGCACATAGTGGTTCTGGTCTCAGCCAGCCTTATGAGTCTTCTTCAGTCAGCTCTGCTGGGCTTAGCTGGGCTCTGTCCCACGTTTGGGAAAACAGGCTGTACTCTGAGATAGGATGACTTCAGTTGGGACACTGGACTTACCTTCCCTAGGCCTCATCCTTCAGGAGGCTAGCCCGAACTTGTGCATGTAGTAGTAGCAGGGTTGCAAAAGAAAGTGGAAGCATTTAAAGCGTCTTGAGGCCTCAGCTCGGAACTGGCACATCATCACTTCCACCACATACTATTGGTTAAAACAAGTCACAAAACTAACCCAGATTCAAGGAGTGGGGTAATACGTTTGACCTTTTTATGAGAAGTATTACAGTGTCACATTACAAAGGGCATGGACACAGGATGGGGAGAAGAATTAGAAACGTTTTTGCTGTCAATGTACTATACCCTCTCTCCTCAGCAGTAACCACTGTCTTGATTTTGCTTATTCTTGGGGTTTATGTATAGTTTTAATGCATATCTTTACAATTGTAGCCATAAAATCTATAGAGTATTACAAGTTTTTTCTTCTACACGTTATTCAACAACTTGATTATATCTGCAAAGATCCTTTTTCCAAATAAGGTCATATTCCCAGGTTCTGAGTGAACATTAATTCTGGGGGGACACAATTCAACCCACTACAATGTGCCTGTAGCCCAGTTTATTTAGTCATTCATTTTCTTGTTGATGGACATTGAAGTTAATTCAACTTTTCTGTTATTTTGTACTGTGCCCAGTGTGCAAATGCTTTAAAATTATAAAGTTACAGAAAGATAAGGTTTAATTTGATTCTTGCAAGCAATGTCACGTTCGAATATGAAGATCAACATTAATTTTTAAGAATGAAGCAGAGTATGGATGGGTGGTGAGAAGATGAAAGAAAAAATGGAGTTACTCATTAAATAAATATTGATTGAATGTTTGCTGTGTGCCAGGCACTGCTTGAGGTATTAGAAATGCTGTATGACGGTGTACAAGTCACCCTTGTCTAGTAAGAGAGATATTTATTAAACCAATAAACAAATACATATGTAATTCTAAATTATGAGGGGCCCTGTGAGTGAAAAACAAGGGAGATAATTGATATAAGAATAAGGGAAGATTTTTAGGAGGAAATGACATTTAAGCTATGTGATAGTTAGGTTCTGGTGTCAACTTGGTAAAGTTATGATACCCAGTTGTCTGGTCAGGCAATCACTGACTGTCATGGTCAGGGTCATGTGCCAGCTTGGCCAAGTGGTGGTACCTGTTTGTCTGGTTGGGCAAGTGCTGGCCTGTCTGCTGTGATGAGGACATTTCATAGAATTAAATCATGATCACGTCAGCTGCATCCACAGCTGATTCCATTTGTAATCAGCCAAGGGATGTGCTTTTGCAATGAGTTATGCTTAATCTAATCACTGGAAGCCTTTTAAGGAGGATTCAGAAGAGATAAGCTCTCTTCCTGCTTTGGCTGGAAAGCCTCTCCTGTGGAGTTCGTCCAGACCCTCCATCAAAATCATCTGCTTCACAGCCTGCCCTGTGGATTTTGGACTCTGTGTTCCCACAGTTACTTGAGACACTTTTATAAATTTTATATTTGTGAGTGTTTCCTATTGATTCTGTTTCTCTAGAGAACCCTAACTAATACACTGGTCTGACTGTTGCTGCAA
>PVIY010013696.1:0-58659 GCA_004026745.1 Myrmecophaga tridactyla
CTGTAACCACTTGTTGAAGAGTGCTTTGAAAACTATTGCTTTTTTATTTCTTTGCTTTGTATATATGTTATACTATACAATAAAAAAAGGTAAAAAAAAATTTAGTGATTTTTAATTGTAAAAATAATTGCATGGGGTGGGCCATGGTAGCTCAACAGGCAGAGTTCTTGCCTGCTGTGCTGGAGACCTGGGTTCAATTCCCAGTGCCTACCCAGGCAAAAAATAAAATAAAAATAACGATTGCATAGTAAGTTTGGGTAACTTATGAAGCAGCAATATTTATCTACAAATATAAAGCAAATTTGGAGCCTTGTAATTTATTACATCTTTTTGTGATTATGAAAAAAATACATGGAATTTTTAAAACTATTCAAATAAGAGAAAGCATATATGATGACAAATTGCAAGACTTTCTCACTGCAGACTTCTAGTTCCACTCCCTAGAGATAATGTCATTCACAATTTTTGTCTATCCTTATAGAATTTCCTCGTGTATATAATAGACCATATAGGATGAGCCATGTGGCTCAGTGGCAGAGTTCTTGCCTGTTGTGCTGGAGACCCAGGTTAAATTCCCGGTGCCTGCCCATGAAAAAACAAAACTCCTACAGTTATAATAGACCATATATATTTGTGGCATGTGAATATCTACTGTTTTATTTAAAGTGATAATTGTTAGGGGATGGCTAACAGCAAAGATGATTTCTCTTGACTTAGTAGAGGTTTGCCCTATTGTCTGCCTGGCTATAAAATTGTGTAATAAACGGCTAATGCCTCACAAAAGCTACCATTATCTTGTTTATTTGCTTTGAGCTAATAATCAGTGGTTCAAAAGCTTGTTGAGCCATATTCTATGAGTTTAGCTTCAGGGTCTATGGTGGGAGTCAATGATTGATAATAGAATGGACAAGGAGATGCTAATGTGGGACCCCTCCATATTCTGTAAATACAATTAGAATTGAATTTTTATGACTTTGTGTTTAGAGTGCTGATAAGATTCTATTAAGCAAGGGAAGCCTGTGAGAATGTTATTTAATCTTTACAGCTCCGAAGCAATGATGTAGTATGAAGAAACGGTTGCTGCTATCTTAAAAATGATAAAATGCATTGGAGTAAAAAAACTAATTTTGCTAATGATTGTAAAGAACCAACAATTTCTTATTGACTCTCAGAATGTTAGGTCGTCTTTTAAAGTGAACTCAGCCAAAGAAGTCTTGGGTAAAGCCAAAGAATCATAGTAGATATTGGTAAGTCACATTTTTAAAATATAAAAATTGGTTGAAAGCTTTTTTCATGTTTAGGAAAGGATCAAAAAGAACTGGGAATGATTATGCTGCTAGTAGGCGTTGAAGTGTAATGTACTGTGTGTTCTTTTGATCTGATAGCTCATGATAGGTTTAGCTGGTTTCCATGGTTTCACCTCATATCCTGTTAACCTTCTTGTTGTGCTATTTGGAAAAAGTGGAAAATAATGTTCTGCAGAATAATTTTTCAAAAATGTTTTTCTGCTTCTCTTAGTTAAGATTATGAATTACTTTTTGGGAAATTTTCTAGATATAAGAGTAGGTAACAACTCAAGACGACAATAAAAATTTAGTACTCCTATAATATCAGACAATTGACAGTGATAAAAAGGATAGCTTTAATTTACTGAATTTAAAAATGAAATACCATCTTATCAGAGCCATAAACTTAAATATATATATAGGTTAGTATTATAAATCCAGTTAATGTGAAGGACCCTGAGGTGTTCTTTAATAAAACAAACCATAGAAAGTATTATAACACAGAGGGGAATGGGTAGTTTAACATAAGGCATCCCTTTACTTAAGAAAGTAATGTGTTCTTGAAAGTGTGTCACAAATACGTAAGGGGTCCTAGATATTTAAAGAAAAAGTTTTAAATGTAGAAAAGCACAAAGAAAAGCAAAAAAATCATCTTTAATCCCACTACCCAGAGATAATCACTGTTAAAATTTTGGTGTATGAAATTCTAACATTTTCCTGCCTTATAAAAAAATTTATTCATATTGAGTATACTATTTTATGGTCTGTTTTTTTTCAAGTAGTTGCCTATCATGAACATTTTCCATGTCCATAAATATTTAAGAAATTTGCTATGTGAATTAATCCTTTATAAGGTGAGGCTTCACCTCCCATTTTTTTAAAGCTGAAATTTTTGCTTATTAATTACTTGCTTAAATTTAGGTCTATCTATAAACTTTTGTTTTTATTAATTGGTACTATAGAAAATATGTAAGGTGCAGAAAATTAGGAAAAGAAAAATATTGCCTCTAGTCTCACTGCTTCAAATACAAATAATATTTTGGCATTTTTTTCTATATTTTTGTTGTTGTTGCTTTGTTTTCAGAAAATTGTAATGTTACTCTTCTGAATTCTAGAGCTACAGAGATGAACAAAACAAACAAGATCCCTGGCCTTTCAGAGCTTAAACTTAACAAGTAGTGAGAGGGTTAGACTAGAATCAATTTCTCCCACAAAAATAAAGTTATAAACTCAGGCGAGGACTACAGAGGGAAAACACAGGGAGCTAAGATAGTATAAAGGGGGATCTATATATAGCCAGGAGATTCAGTCTGGAAAAGCTTTTCTGAGAAAATGAGGTCTGATTTGAGATGTGAAGGAGGCATGAGTGTGAACTAAGGGAATAGAGAGTGCATTTGAAAGGGGAGCGATCCCAGCAGGAGGACCAAGGTGCCACAGCCCCTGTGCAGGAATGAACGATGTGTGTTTTTGAACTCAAAGAATTATGTTGCAGGTGTGCAGAATGAGCTGGTAAGGGAAGCGATGAGGCTGCGTGATCTGCTTCCTGTCGTCCACATTAAGGTTTTTGCCCTACCCTGAGAGCCATGGAGAGACATGGCCAAGTTTTAAGCTGGGTTGTGACATTAGCCAAATTTAAATTTTTTTCCTGGTTTAAATGAAAACAGCTGAAGGGGGTTCCATAGTGAATAGGCAAGAAAAGTTGTTTTCTCTTAGTGACCTTTTCATATCCATTACCCTATAAATTTTTCATATATTTTATATATAGCAAATTGTTATTGTGTTTACTGTGAATATTTTCTTGAAAAATATTTTAATTTTTATATGGCTAAACTTTTAGTGAATCTTTTTCTTAGTGATTTAATCCATTTTTCTTTAGCCTGGATACCACAGGAGGTTTGATGGTTACATTGATTCTCTTCTAGATTTTATGGACTGTTTGAAAGATTAATTTTTAATTGTGGTGAAATGGGTATAACATAAAAATCATTTTAACCATTTTAAGTGGTAATTCTTTGACATTAAGTACATTGACAATACTGTGTAACTTTTATCACTATTTCCAGACAATTTTCATCATCCAAAACCAATTTGTTTTGATATATGAGGTAAATGTATTTTACCAAAGTGTATTCTATGGAATACTTTTTTCAAGATACTATAGTTGCAGAAGTATGGCAAAATAAATTTGGTAATTATTGCATACTATCTTGGCTATTTTTTAAAGACTTTCATAAGTCTTGCAGCATAACAAAACACAGAGACACAAAACTGATAAATTGTTCAACTTTATATAACTCATCCTCTCCCTAGCTTTTACAGTCACTTTTATGATAAGATAGCACTTATTAATGTCTCACAGAATACCATACCATAATTTTAAAAAATATTTTATTGACAAATCTTCACACACATACAGACCACACATGATGTACAATCAGTGGCTCATAATATTATCACACAGTTGTGTATCCATCACCATGATCCTTTTTAGAACCTTTGCATCACTCCAGAAAAAGAGAAAAAACTTACACATCCCATACTCCTTACCCCTCCCTCTCATTGACCATTAGTGTTTCCATCTACCCAATTTATTTTACCCCTTATTCCCCCTATTATTTATTTATTTATTGTTCGTATTTTTTTTAACTCATCTGTCTGTATCCTGGATAAAAGGAGTAACAGACACAAGGTTTTCACACTCACGCAATCACATTTTAAAATCCATATCATTATACAATCGTCTTCAAGAATCGAGACTACTGGAACACAGTTCAACACTTTCAGGTACTTCCCTCCAGCCATCCCAATAGACCATAAACTGACAAAGGATATCTATATAATGCATAAGAATAACCTCCAGGATAACCTCTCAACTCTGTTTGAAATCTCTCAGCCACTGAAACTTTATTTTGACTCATTTCTGTCTTTTCCCTTTTGGTCAAGAAGGCTTTCTCAATCCCATGATGGTGGGTGCCAGTGAACCCCAGGAGTTCTGTCCCATGTTGTCAGGGAGATTTACACCCCTGGGAGTCATGTCCATGTAGGAGGCAAGGGGGTGAGGGTAGTGCATTCAACTGCCGAGTTGGCTTAGAGAGAGAGAGGTGACATCTAAGCAACAAAAGAGATTCTCTGGGAGTGAGTCTTAAGCATAATTGTTAGTAGGCTTAGCCTGTCCTTTGCAGGAGTAAGTTTCATAGGGATGAACCCCAAGATCGAGAGCTCAGCCTATTGATTTGGTTGTCCCCACTGCTTGCAAGAACATCAGGAATTCTCCAAATGGGAAAGTTGGATATTTCCTCTTTCTCCCCAGTCCCCCAAGGAGATTTTGCAAATACTTCTTTATTCATTGCCAAAATTCTGAGATATGTCGGGGTATCACATTAACCTGGACAAACCAACGAGATATCATTCCCTATTCAAGACTCCATGTACTTATGGGGTTCAACTAAACTCATCATACAAGTTAAATTAGGCCATACCATACATAATTTTAAGCAGATTTATCTGCTAATGGCTAACCAGTGACTCAAATACAGTCAATACAATCTCTGTTGTCCTACCTTCCCAGTTGTTGGGGATTATTTTTAACATCCTACTGCTGTTAGTTACCCTGTGGAATTTGGCAAGCTCCTCAGAACTGAAGTTCCATTTATTTTTCCCATCCCTAAACCTTTAAGAAGACATTGTTAATCATATAGATCAGGGATTGGCCAACTTTTTTTGAAGAGGATTCAATATTTTATGCTTTCTGGGTCAAGGGGCAGAATTGATGATCTTGTGTAGGTGCTTATATATCCAGTTTCATTGTAACTCTTCAAAACTATAAAAACCATTCTTATCTTGTGGGTCATATAAAAATAGGCAGATTTGACCAATGAGTTGACTCCTGGCCCAGTTTGCTGACTCCTAGTGAAGACACTAACACTCTCAGTGTTACTACCACTACATTTGACAAATCATTGATCTCATTTTGCGCTTTAGAGTTGATGAATACACTGAGTCACATCTCCAGGAACAAAAAGATGTTTACAGAATGTTTATGTTTTTACTTTTGCTTTGCTTTTGTTTTTCAAATCTAATTCTTACTATTTTTGTTAGTTTTTTCTTTAACTTATCCCTACCATATACCATGTCTGTCTTCTCCTGAGTGCCCTATCTTTTCAGTTACCAAAATTTTTCTGTTACTAGGCCTCCTGAAGCACTTTTTCATTTTAAAGATCCTGATGGAAATAAGCCAGACACAAAAAGGACAAATATTATATAATCTCACTGACATGAAATAATTAGAATAATCTAATTCAGAGTCAGAAAGTAGAATATAAATTACTAGGGGCCAGGATGGAAGTAGGGAATGATGAATTAATGCTTAAATTGTACAGAGTTTCTATTTGGGTTGATTGTCAGATTTTGATAATGGATGGTTATGATAGTATCACAACATTGTGAAGGTAATTAATAGCACTGAATTGTGTATTTCAGCGTGGCTATAAGGAGAAATTTCAGGTTTTATAGATGTTATTAGAATAAATTTTTTTTTAACAAAATAGCATAGGGCTAACCTAGCCCAGCCTCTCCAGAACATTAGATAGTTCCATCTCCCTACCCCATATTAGTGACAGACTCTTCCAGTTTGACAAATTTAGGATTGCCATATCTCAAACACCCCTAAAGAGAGGGATGGAAAGATCAAAGGTGATGGTGGAGTTATACAGAGAAGATGGAACTTAATAAATGAATATAAATGCTGAATCATTAAATTGATATCTCTTTTAGTCTCCAATATTTTAGAGCAGCTAGAAGTAAAAACCTAAAATTGTGAAATTGTAACCCATGTCAAAGTCTGAAATATGTTCTACAACTAATTGTGGTGCTGTGCTTTGAAATTTATAGCTTTTTTGTATATATGTTATTGTTCACAAAAATGAAGGGAAAAAAGTCGATTGTGGTGATAAAAAAATATTTAAGCCCCGTAACCCTCCTATATTCTGGAGCAGCTAAAAGGAAAAATATGAGAGGATTGTATGGTAGCACATGACACATTCTGGGATCTGTCCTGTAACTACTTGTTGAAGAGTGCTTTGAAAACTATTGCTTTTTTATTTCTTTGCCTTGTATGTATGTTATATTATATAATAAAAAAAGTTAAAAAAAAAAGAAGTTTAAGAAAAGCTAAATAAATGGAAGAGCATTCCACATACATGAATTGAAAGCCAAAAAAACTAACAACAACAACACAAGGCTGTACAACACAGTGAACCCTATTGTAAACGGTAGACTAGTTAATAGTACAACTATTAAAATGTACTTTCCTGAATTGTAACAAAAGTACTCCACTAATGCAAGATGGTAATAGTAGGGTGGATATGGGAACTCTGCATTGTATGCTTGACTTTTCTGTAAACCTTTAACTTCTCTAATAATTATAATAAAAAAAGATCCTACTGATTTTGAAGCACATTTAAAAGGAAATGAGGAGGGAGTCAATGCAATGTGAGGGCCTACGTAGAAAAAGAATCTCTCCCATTGTCACCCCAAGGAAGTTTCAAGTTCTATGACTCTCTTGGAATTTTCTGGAAATTTCCCAAGCAAGTTCAATCCCCATAAAAATAACTCAAATTATGCCTTGATTTTTACCCTATCATTGTGTGCTGGTTTGAAAGGATGTATGTCCCCTAGAAAAGCCATGGTTTAACCTAAATCCCATTTTGTAAAGGCAGCCATTTCTTCTAATCCCTATTCAGCATTGTATGTTTGAAACTGTAATTAGATCATCTCCCTGGAGATGTGATGTAATCGGGAGTGCTTGTTAAACTGGATTAGGTGATGGACGACATGTCTCCACCCATTCTAGTGGATCTTGATTATTTTCTGAAGTCCTATATTAAAGAGGAAACATTTTGGAGATTGGAGATTCGGAGAGAGCAGAGAATGCTGCAGCACCACGAAGCAGAGAGTCCACAAGCCAGAGACCTTTGGAGATGAAGAAGGAAAACACCTCCTGAGGAGCTTCATGAAACAGGAAGCCAGGAGAAGAAGCTAGCATAGATGATGCCGTGTTTACCATGTGCCTTTTCAGCTGAGAGAGAAGCCCTGACTGTGTTTTCCATGTGCCTTCTCAATTGAGAGAGAAACCCTGAACTTCATCGGCCTTCTTGAACCAAGGTATCTTTCTCTGGATGCCTTTGATTGAACATTTCTATAGACTTGTTAGTTGGGATATTTTCTCGGCCTTAGAACTGTAAACTAGCAACTTATTAAATTCCCCTTTTAAAAAGCCATTCCGTTTCTGGTATATTGTCTTCTGGGAGCTAGCAAACTAGAACACATTGTAACAAGCAAAACGTGTTTGGGGATGGTAATATTTAGGTAATGGAGAGTATTTTAGGGATTTCCTAGTTACACATTTTTCTAGTTTTCTTATTTTGTTATTGTTGTGGATTTCTTAGACAAAGCTAGCTGATGGCACCTTTTGGGGAGAAAATTGTTCTTAGTATAGGCTATTAAAATTTTTATATTATACTCAATCACAAGTACCTGACCTCATAGTAGAAAATCCCAAAATAACAGAAACACAAGTAGACTATGCAGTAAAGAATGAAAATTACAATTACATTTGACTGCAAGCAACAGAATAAGAAATAATAGTTCCTTACACAAAATAGATGTCTGTTTTTCTCCCATGTTCAAGAAATCTAGACATATTCTGGAGCTGATATAGGGCCTGGACTAGTTCCACCTTGTGGCTATCCTTTGTATAGCTTCCCTTCCCATGTTTATTTCATAGTGGCTGCAGGAGCACCAGATTGTATATCCACATTCCAGCTTAATAAGAAGCAGAAGGGGTAAAGATACATACCAATTCATTTCATTTTCCTTGTACACTCCTAATAGCGGGACAGTTAAAGTGGGGATTCTGTTATTGAGGAAGAAGAGGGATGAGGGTATTTGGGAGACTGCCAACAGACTCCACTGCAGAAGAAAAAGGCAGTTTTGTTTTGTTTTGTTTTCATATTTTCCCTGATAGAGAGCAGGTTATTCATTTTGGGAAATACTAAAAGCTGGTTCTATTTTTTTGCAGTTTTCCCCCCTCACTTTTCACCACATACCTCTTTTTATTGATACTTCCAGATGTAGACAAATGATCCATCAGTTTAGAGGAACTCATTCTCTCTAAGAAGTTTCATGGAGTTGCCAGAGCTATCTTGTTTAGCTAGCTTTCAGTTTCAGTGCTGTTCCAGTGAATTTTGTGTTTTCTATCAAGTTATGAGTTTGTTTGTTTCAATATACATACATGTATGTATATGTATGTTTTAATTTGCTAAAGCTGCTGGAATACAGTATGCCAGAAATGCATTTGCTTTTATAAAAGGGATTTATTAAGTTACAGGTTGACAGTTCTAAGGCTTTAAACATTTTCAAACTGAGATATCCAGAGAAAGATATCTTGATTCCAGAAAAGGGGCCTGATGGCATCTGGGTTTCTTCTGTCACATGGGAAGGCACATGGCAGCATCTGGTGGTCCTTGTTCTAGCTTCTTCCAGCGTCTGATTCCAGTGGCTTTCTATCTAAGGATCTGTGGATCTTTACTTAGCTTCTCTGGGGTGAGACTCTGGGTTGCTTAGCATCTCATGGGAAGGCACATGGCGATGTCTGCTGGTCTTTGCCTCTCTAAACATCTGTGTCTAGGCGTCTAGTGACTCTTTTGGCACTCCAGGCATATCTAATTATCTGTAGTCTATGTCAGCTCTGAGCTGTTCCAAAATGGTCCCCTCTTAAAGAACTCCTGTAAGCAGGATAAGACCCACTTGAATGGGCGTAGACACATCTCCATGGAAACTGCCTAATTAAAAGTTCCCACCCAGTTTCCCAGGAAGATGGTAGAATAGGATAGGTCAAGTTCAACCCTATTCCAAGGAACAGCTAGAAAAGTGACAGAAAAACGACCAGGGCAGCGGTTCCATGGTGCAAATGACCTGAGAGGGTCTTCTACACTACATAGGGAAGTGTTGGATTAAAAAACTGAGGAATTAAGACTCAGAGAACTGGAGACCATCCAGCTAGTGCAAAGAGCCTAATGTGCCCCTTTCCAGATGAAGGCTTGGAGGCCGCCGGTGTGCATAGACACGGAAGCAGGGAGGTAGGGACGAGGAAGTACGCCAAGCCTCATCATGTGAAAGCGCCATACCCATGTGCCCATACTCACTACCCAAGTGCACTGTGCACCCAAGCCATGACCCCCCAATACCCCAAACACCTCCACCCTGCCCCCAACCCCTGCACCCTGCTCCTCCCACACCCCATGCAAGCATATACCTGCACACTGCACCCCTGACCCTCAGCCCACCCCTTTCAAGACCCTAGCAAGTACACACCTGTGGCCAGACCCCACCATGACATGTGTAAGTATGAACCCATGACCTACCCCCTGGCCCATGACCATCCCTATGCATCCACATCCACCCGCTGTGCACATGCATATCTTCTCCCTGCCCCCTGTACATGCATGTATCTGTGCTCCAGCCCCTCCGTGCACGTGTCTACCTGTGTCCTGTCCACTCCCCACACTCCATGCATGTGTGTACCTGTGTCCCACACCCTGCACCCCAAATTACATGCCCTGAACCCCACGACCCCCACTCCCTGTGCACCCACACAGTTTCCACAGTCCACCTGTCACTGTGCCCTGACTCTGTGGTCCTGCACTGCACCCTGCCCCTATACTCTGAGGCCTGCATGCACAACCACCCCACAACCCCACATCCTGCACCCCATGCTCCTGGGCTGCAGCGTAGTGCCTCTGCCCCATGCCTAGCCCTGTACCACACCCTGCCACCTCACTGCTGAACCCTGCTCCACACCCATCCTGCAAATACAAAACCTTAAGATGACTGAGGGAAATCAACTTCCAAAGTAACCCTATCAAGATAATTAAGTTCCTCAAAGTCAACAAAAAATCACAAAGCATGTGAAAATGCACTCCAATATAGTCTAGCCTAATGACCAAATTAAAATATCAGAGAAGACACAGACTTTGAAACAACTAATCAAAGATGGTCATGCAACTCTATTAGATAAATTCAGTGGGTTGGCTAATGACATAAAGGAGATCAAGTATACACTAGAAGAAAATAAAGAAGAATTTGAAAGGATAAGCAGAAAAACAACAGATATCACAGAAATGAAATATACTGTAGACCAAATTAAAAATATACTAGAGAGTGCATGGGTAGTTCAGTGGTTAGAATACCCACCTTCCATGTGGGAGACCCGAGTTTGATTCCTGGACCATGCACCTTCCCCCCTCCCCCCAAAATATATATACACTAGAGGGCGGGCCATGCCAGAGACCTGGGTTCGATTCCCGATGCCTGCCCATGCAAATAAATAGATAAATAAAAATATACTAGAGGGCGGTACACTGGTGACTCAGTGGCAGAATTTTCACCTGCTGTACTGGAGACTCAGGTTTGATTCCCAGAGCCTGCCCATGTGAAAAAAAAGAAAAGAAAAATATATGCTAGAGACATGCAACAGCAGATTTGAAGAGGGAAGAAATAATAAGCAAACTAGAAGACAAACAATTGATTTTGAATGCACAAAAGGCAAAAAAAAAGATGGAAATTTTTGAATTGTTTATCAAGGAAATGATGGGCAACATGAAGTGCATAAATATAAGAATGTTTGATTTTGCAGAAAAGGAGAAGGGTAAAGGGCTAGGAAGATTAGTTGAGGAGATAATGGGAGAAGACTTACTAACCCTTATAAAAGACATAAATATACAAATCAAAGAAGCTCAGCAAACCCCAAATAGAATAAATCCAAATAAGCCTACTCTAAGGCACGTACTAATCAGTCTGTCAAATGTTGAAAAGCCCTGAAAGCAACGAGAGAAAAGTGACTCACCACATACAAGGGAAACCACATAAGACTGAGTTCAGACTACTCAACAGGCACCATGGAGGTGAGAAGACACTGATGTGATATATTTAAGATCCTGAAAGAGAAATTACTTCCAGCCAAGAATTCTGTACCCAGCCAAATTGTCCTTCAAAAGTGAAAGAGAGATTAAAATTTTCATAGACAGAGACTCAGAAGTATTTGTCAACAAGAGACCAGCCCTAAAAGAAATACTAAAGGGAGTTCTGTCAGCTGAAAGAAAAAGACAGGAGAGGGAGGTCTGGGGGAGGGCAGAGAATTGAAGAGTACCACTGAGGGTAATTTTAATGATAGAAAGAGGGAAAAGAATAAATAAATCTGACATAAGAACCAAAGGATAAGATGGTAGATTCAGGAAATACCTTCACAATAATAACTTCGAATGTCAATGAACTAAACTCACCAATTAAAAGTTACAGATTGGCAAAGTGGGTTAAGAAATATCCATCTCTATGATGCTTATAAGAGACTCAACTTAGACCCAAGAATACAAATAGATTGAAAGTGAAAGGATGGTGAAAGGTAGTCCAAGCTGTAACCAAAAGAGAGCAGGAGTAGCTATACTAATAACAGACAAAATAGACTTTAAATGTCAAGAAGTCATAAGAGACAGAGAACACTACATATTAATAAGAGGGGCAATTCACTAAGAAGAAATAACAATCATAAATGTGTGTGCTCCCAGTCAAGGCGCTCCAAAGTCCATGAGGCAAGCATTGACAAGACTGAAGGGGGCAATAGATGTTTCAGCAATAATAATAGTAGGAGACTTCAATATACTGCTCTTCTCTATAGAAAGAACAACCAGACAGAAGATCAACAAGGAAATAGAGAACTTAACTTGATGAATGAATTAGACCTAACAGATTTGTAGACCATTACACCCAAAACCACCAGGATTTACATTCTTCTCTAGTGGTCAAGGAACATTCTCCAGAATAGATCATATGCTGGGGCACAAAACAGGTCTTTATGAATTTTAAAAGGTTGAAATTATTCAAAGCACTTTCTCTGATCACAATGGAATGAAGCTGGAATCAACAACCACCGAAGAACCAGAACTTTCACAAATAATGTGGAGATTATATAATGCACTTCTAAACAGCCAATGGGGTCAAAGAAGAAATTGCTAGAGAAATCAGTAACTATCTGGAGATGAATGAAAATGAGAATATGACATAGAAGAACTTATGGGATGCAGCAACAGCAGTGCTGAGAGGGAAATTTATTGCCCTAAGCTCCTATATTTTAAAAAAGAAGAAAGAACAAAAATCGAGGCCTTAACCACTCACCTGTAGGAAAAGTTGATTCTTTGAGAAAAATCTATAAAATTGGTGGACCCCTAGCTAGGCTGACATGGAAAGAGAGAGAGACTATGCAAATAAACAAAATCAGAAATGAGAAGGTAGCCATTACCACAGGCTCTGAAGAAATAAAAAAATCGTAAGAGGATACTATATACAACTATGTGCCAACAAACTAGACATACACAAACAAGCTGCACTGGCACAAGAAGAAATAGAAGATCTCAACAAATCAATTACAAAAGATTCAATCAGTCATTAAAAACCTTCCTATGACTGTTGAACTGTGTTCTAGTAGACTTGATTCTTGAAGATGATTGTATAACAATATAGCTTTTACAATGTGACTCTGTGATTGTGAAAACCTTGTGTCTGATGCCCCTTTTATCCAGGGAATGGACAGATGAGTAAAAAAATATGGATTAAAAAATAAATAATAAGGAGGATAAGCAGTAAAATAAATTAGGTAGATTGAAAGACTAGTGGTCAGTGAGAGGGAGGGTAAGGGGTATGGGATGTGTGAGTTTTTTCTTTTCTTTTTTCTGGAGTGGTGCAAATGTTCTAAAATGATCATGGTGATGAAAACACCACTATGTGATGATATTGCGAGCCATTTATTGTACACAATGTATGGATTGTATGTGTGTGACGATTTATCAATAAAATTATTATTTTTTAAAAAATCTTCCTGCAAAGAAAAGCCCTGGGCCAAATGGCTTCACAGGGGAGTTTTATCAAACATTCCAGAAAGAACTAACACCAATCCTGCTCAAACTCTTCCAAAAAATTGAGGCAATACTGCCTTCACTTCTATCCATTCCCTTACATTTAAGTTCAACCTCACTAGCTAACCATTCACCCATCTCTAGCTTCTGTGTATCTCTATGTCCCCTATATTCTGTATTCTAAGCCTCTGAGTTTATCTTTACCAAGGTCATAATAGAAAAATCATACAAAAAAAGAAAGTGTCTGTTCTTTTGTGTCTGACTTATTTCACTCAGCATTATGTCCGCATGGTCCAGCCATGTTGTCATATGCTTTAGGACCTCATTTTGTTACTTACAGGAATGAAGGCTTGTAATTTTGTATAGCTCAATGTAATACCTAGATACATCCCAGAGTATGTCAAGCAGATGATTAAAAAGTATTGACGAAGTTCCTTGAGGAATGGGAGAAAAAATATGACACTATTAAACTTTACCACCAGGAAAACCCTGATACTGTCTCCAACATTAGGGACTCCCAAGTAAATAGGGCAAGCCGTTAATCTTGTGGTTTGCTCTTGTGAAGCTTATTTATGTAGCGGAGAAGCTAAACCTACTTATAGGTAGGCTTAAGAGTTCCTTCCAGAGAATCTCCTTTGTTGCTCAGATGTGGCCTCTCTCTCACTAAGCCCAACTCTGCAAGGACAATCATTGCCTTGTCATGTCCCCTTGCATGGGACATCACATCCAGGAATGAAAGTCTGTCTGACAATGTGGGATGTGACTCCCAGGAATGAGCCTAGCCCTCATGTGGGATCAACAACGCCTTCCTGATCAAAAGGGGAAAAAGAAATGTAACAAAATAATGTATAAATGGCTGAGAGAGTTCAAATAGAGTCAAGAGGCTATTCTGGAGACGACTCTTACACAAGTTTCAGCTATATATCGCTATTTATCATGGTTTGCCAACCCCAACCAAAACCAAACCTGCCAATCTTAAAGAACACTTAGAGCTCTGTCTGAGCTTCTACAAAGATACCCTTTCCAGAAACCTACAACCTCCAGATGGTTCCTAGGCCAAAGAAGTCCTGAAACCCAGAAGGACCGTCCTCTCCAGATAATTAACTAGTTCCACCCCTTCATCCCATATTCGACCCCCCTTTCCAGCATGAAAAAGTTAGAATGAGCATAGCCCAAATACCCATAAAGATTAGGAGAAGGATCAAAGGAGAAGGAGGAGTTATAATAGAGACGATAGGATTTAATAAATGAGTATGACTGCTGAATCATTATATTAATATTTATTTTAGTCTCCAGTGTCTTGGAGCAGCTAGAAGGAAAACCTGAAATTGTGGAACTGTAACCTATACCAAACTCTGAAATCTGTTCTATAACCAATTTTTGCACTATGCTTTGAAATTTCTTGCTTTCTTGTGTACTTGTTGTATTTAACAATTAAAAAAAAAAGATCCCACCCACACTTGGGACCTAAAAAGCTTAGGTTTTTAAAACCAGATTTTGCCAGAACAAATAGATTTCAGAATTTCAGAACATACCAATTTTAGAATTTGCCAGAGTGCACCACTAGAAGATGGAAAAAGGAATCTCTCTTTCTCTGCTTCCCTCCTCCCTTCTCCACTTTTCCACATTATTATAAACTATTTCACTAAAATGATTGTATGTTGATAGTGACATTTTCAGTTTACATAAAAATGTAATTTACCTCATTATATGTCAGGTGTATATTATATAATATCATTGTTGACGCACATTATAATTAACCATTTGAGTCTAACATTTGAGCAACGAGCATGAATTTTGAAGATTGATTGATAAATGGAATTAAATACAGTGATATTGGAAACAAAAATTTGAAGCACCAACATCCATTAACATTAAAGGTTACATAAAAGTTTAATGTAGTCATTTTCTAGATATTCATTTACACTGCAACTGTGCAGGATGAATATCATATATAAAATATATGGCTTCTGTGTGGCAATATCTGCATGCCTCTCTCAAAAGTATGTAAAAGTATAAAGAAAACAAACTATAAGTTCAGCTAATCTATCAAAATTTTTATGTAAATACATTTATTGGTTACTAAAATGCTTTTTTTAAAAGATACCTATTGAATTCATGTATCTGTCTAATTAAACTTAAACTACCCTTCCTGCCCCAAATAAACTTCATTATATAGATTTTAGAAAGTGGTGACTGAATTGTATTTAGTTTAAAAGAAAAACATTTGCAGCAGTTATTTGAGGGTAAAATGAGTCTAATAAGGAAGAGTTGACGAGCAGGTGACATTATGCCTTGAAAACAGAGGGAAACAAAATATGGAGTTATGATTGGGAAGAGGGAGAAAAATAAATGTGAAGGAAAGACATTTGCGGTTTTATTCTTTACAAACTTAATCTTTGGTATAATCGAAACATAAAGTTCATGAGTTATGTAGCAGTATCCAATTTATCCCAGAAATATATACCAAGCTCTTTGTACTCTGCTGAGACTTAAATTGAACATATCTAGGTCTCATATCTAAAAGAGTGATTTAAAAATTTTTTATATTTGGATTTTGTGACTTTTTCATTTTTCTATTGTAGCAGAAAGTAAAGAACTTTATAAATGTCATATAAGTATCCATAAATGTGGCTATAGAGTTCAGTATAAGTATTGTTTTCAATTAATTGATCTGAAGTCTTTCACTTTCTCCTCACACCAAAAATGTTTCAATATCTAACTTTTTATCATATTTATGATTATCCTCTCAACTCTCCTCTGTCAATAAAAGTAAATGACCATTTCCTGTAAGTGCTGAGAGGAAAATAGAAACTGCATATATAATACTTAGAATTGAATCTCTCAGATTTTTAGAAATTTCCTTTGCCATGGAGAGAGATAATTTTTCCAATAGCTACTTGTTCTGTATACACATTGTTAAAAGAAACAGTCAATCACAAGTTTCTTGATCAAAAGCTGCAGGTTAATTGAAAGAGAAACTGCTCGAGCAGGGAGGTCGCAAACTGGGAAGTTGGGATGAGAGTCTCAAGATGGCGAGTGGGTTACGTGGCTTATAAAGGTATTAGGGGATTTCCATGTGGGAAGTTAAAATAATTGGTTGACATTTAAGTTCTTCATTATCTAAAAGAGTCTTGCAAAATAGAGGACAGATACACATTGGTTAGTAAAATATCCCATCTTATCAGTAAATGTTGCTCAAGTTGCAACCTTACCAGGAGTGCTCCACTTTCTCAGAACTTCTGTCCTTGGTCAATTTTTATCTTCTGAAAAGTCCCTGCCATTTCTAGGGAAGGGGGTTGCTCCTGGCAACTCCCAATTTGGGTGGCCAACAACATTAAGGGTAATAACTTCTTCTATATGAAGAAATATGTTTGATTTGCTAAGGGAAGGGTAGTTATTGATTTGTCTCAATTGACCTTCCTTTTGATACTCTGGATCTATACCCTTCATTTTTCTGAATTACTCTTATAGTTTATATACATTATTCTTATTAAATATACTGAAAATACCCTCTGGTTTTCCTCGATAGTCCTGTCTTCTCCCAATTGTCCTATCATACTGGGTCTGGCTGAACAGATCTCTTATGAATGTCTCATGTTATCTCCAGGCATAGCTGCCCTATGGTTCCGGTCATCAATCTGAGTGAGTGTTCCTCCCTCTTCCCTAACTGTTCTTGTTTCAGACATTTATGTTAGTTTTTGGCTCTGCTTCTGCACCCAGTTGTGGCCATTCTCCAAGCTACAGATTGGCCTTTCCTGCTAGGCCTTTCAGAATTTTTGCTAAGAGTTCCAATAGCTGTTTGCTGCCAGGATTTTAGGTTTACTTAGAAACATATTCATGACTCAGATACTTTTATTTTGGGGTATGGCACCTAATGTGCAAGGTTATATTTGATTCTCTGCGGAACATTTATACCTGCTGTTGGTCATATGATTATGAATTTATTCTTTGCAATTAGTTTTATTTTCTGAGTACACCTAGGCACCACATCTTATGATGTGATGCCCAAGGTACTAGGTACAACAACAATCTAGTTATATGTCTGAATGTCTTTCTAGTGAACTCAAAAGCAGAAACTGGGTCTTCTTCATCTTGGTTTCCTCTAACCTAGTGCAATGTTTGACATATATTGGGCCTATTGAAAACAATTGCACTGGGTAATAAATTGTCAGTCTTAGAACCCTCCCCTGTGATGCAGTTCTTTGCATAAATAAGGAACTGCAGACAGCAAATTTTCATTCTGTTTACAGTTCTTATTTAAGAATCTCTTAAGTGGGCAGACATTCCTGATTTCTTTGCTATGTTGCTCTGAAAGATACTTAACCCAGTTATTGGCTTTCTGGTAGCAAATCAGTAAAGGTGGTCAGTGGTTAAGAACATAGCTTTGCAATCATACTGTCCTGGATTCAAACTCTGGTTCCAGGATTTTCTGTATGACTTTGAGTAGGTTACTTAGTCTCCCTAAATCTCCCTATTTATAAAATGAGGATGTGATAATAATATTTCATAAGATTATAGATAATTTGGCATAGTGAGTACATAGTGCCTGGTACAAAACACTAAGAAGATATTAAGTAGTATTATTAAAATAAGCAAACACAGACACATTATGTATTATGCTTTAGGCCTTTTGCTTATTAGCCATTAAAAATCAACAAAGGAAAGAGGCAGCTAACTCAGTGGGAGAAAATATTTGGAAATCACACATGGATAAAGGTTTGATATCCTATATACATAAAGAAATCATACAACTCAACAACAAAAAAACAAGCAACCCAATTATAAAATGGGCTAAAGATATGAATAGGCATTTTTCTGAAGAGCAAATACAGATGGCTAAAAGCACATGAAGAGATCCTCATTTTCATTAGCTAGAAGGGAAATGCAGATCAAGACTGCAATGAGATACCACTCATATTAGCTAGGGTTCTCTAGAGAAACGAAATCATCAGGAGATATCTGTAAATATAAAATTTATAAGAGTGTCTCATGTAACCTTGGGGATGCAGAGTCCAAGGTCTGCAGGGCAGGCTGCAAGCTAGCAACTCCAATGAGGGCCACAAGCTGGCAGCTCCACTGAAGGTCCTCAATGAATTCTCAGGAGAGGCTGGCTGGCTGAAGCAGGAAGAGTGATTGTCTCTTCTGAATCCTCCTTAAAAACCTTCTGGTGATTAGATTAAGCATCACTCATTGCAGAAGACACTCCCCTTAGCTGATTACAAATGCGATTAGCTGTGGATGCAGCCAGTGTGATGGTGATTTAAGTCCATGAAATGTCCTCATAGCAACAGGCAGGCCTGTGCTTGCCCGACCAGACAGCCAGGCACCACCACCTGGCCAAGATGACACATAAACGTGAACATGACACCACCTCACACTTATAAGAATGGCTACTATTAAGCAGGAAACTACAAATGTTGGAGAAGTTGTAGAGAAATTGGGACACTTTTGCACAGCTGGTGGGAATGTATAATGGTACAGCCACTATGAAAGACAGTTTGACCATTCCTTAGGAAATTAAATATTGAGTTACCCAATGACCTGACAATAGAACTACTTGTTATTTACCCAGAAAAGCTGAAAGCAGTGACACAAACAGACATTTGTACCCTGATGTTCATAGCATTATTCACAGTCGCCAAAAGATGGAAACAATCCAAG
Source organism: Myrmecophaga tridactyla (assembly GCA_004026745.1). Taxonomy (NCBI): domain Eukaryota; kingdom Metazoa; phylum Chordata; class Mammalia; order Pilosa; family Myrmecophagidae; genus Myrmecophaga; species Myrmecophaga tridactyla. The sequence continues at coordinate 18,917 of PVIY010013696.1, forward strand.
TACCTGTCAATTGACAAGTGGATTTACAAAATGTGGTATATACATACAGTGAAATACTATGCCGCAGTAAGAGGAAATGACGTTCTGAACCACATGACAGGATGGATGAGCCTTGAAGACATAATGCTGAGTTAAATATTGCAGACACAAAAGAATACATACTGTATGATTCCACTTTTATGATATGGTAAGGCAAAATCAGAGGCTTATAATACAGAATATAGGGGACCTAGAGATGGCTAAGAGAGGTTGAACTTAGATGTAAGGGAATAAATAGAAGTGTCAGTGGGACACTAGTACGTCTACAAGTAACGTTACCACATTGGAGGTGATCATGATTGAAAGGGGTTTTATAGACCCATGTGCCCACTGATTAGCACTACAAATATAAATAAATTCTTGCATGAACTACTGCAAAGATACGAATCTTGTACAAAGAGTGCATAAGTTCAGAGTATAGGGGGAAACTGCTGTTGCATGCTATGGGTCTGTTGAACAGGAAAACATCAACGGTACCACAGCAATACCAGGGTTAAATAATGGGGGGAGGGACAAGAGTTAAGAGGAGGTTTGGATTTTCTATTTGGTGAGGGTGTGTTCATTGGTTATCTTTCTCTTAGAAACAATGAAATTACCTAAAATTGAGAGTGTTGATGGACTATTGATTTTGAATAGTATGCGTGATGCCTAATGAATGGCGGTGGCTGAAGGATGCCCTGACTGAGAAGTAGATTGGCAAGTGATGGTATATTCCTATAATCGAATATTTTACTGCTACAAAAAAAGAATGAAATTGTGAAGCATGCAACATTGTGAATGAACCTGTGAGACATTTGGTGAGGCAAAATAAGGCAGAACAAAAGAGCAAATATTGTATGGTCTCATTTAGAAAATGCTTAAAAGAAAACAGGGGCCTAGATTGTAAGCTCTTATAACAGTCACATTTAGTTCAGAGTGTTAATTGTTATTTCTATATTTTGAGAGGCTGTTTTATATATGTATAACCTGGTATTTAGAGATAAGAATGCAGCTGATCAGGTCTGTATTAGGTAATTCAGAATACAGGAAAAATAAAGATGACATTGTTTGTATTTTAGAACTTCACCTACTCTTTAAGACGAAAGGAATAGAGGTTTCTTTTGTCTGGAACTTAAGTTTTCAGTAGCACATGATCTCACTCAACCTGTCTGGGTAGATCATTTAAACTACCCAAACACAGGGAGCCCAGAATAAAAATGAGGGCCTTTATCCTGTATAGCTTAATGTAATGCTTGGATACATCCCAGAGTATATTAAGCAGATAATCAAAAAGTATTGGCAAAGTCCCTTGAGAGATGGGAGGAAAAAATATGGAACTATTAAACTTCACCGCTGGGGAAACCCCTGTTACTGTGTCAAATATAAGGGACAGCAAAATCAATAGGCCACGCCCTTGATCTTGAGGCTTGCTCTTGTGAAACTTATATATGTAGCAAAGAAGCTTAGCCTACCTATAGGTGATGCTAAGAGTTACTTCCAAAGGGCCTATTTAGTTGCTCAGATGTGGCCACACTCTCTCTAAGCCTAACTCTGCAAGTGAAATCATTGCCCTCCTCCCTACGTGGGACATGACATCCAGGGGTGAAAGTCTCCCTGGCGGTGTGGGAGATGACTCCCAGGGATGACCCTGGCCCTGGCACTGGCACTGGCAATGTGGGGTCAATAATGCCATCCTGACAAAAAGAGGGAAAAGAAGTATAACAAATAAGGTATCAGTGGCTGAAAGAGTTAAAATAGACTCGAGAGGCTACTCTAGAGGTCACTCGTACGCAACTTCAATTAGACACTGCTGTCTATCATAGCTTGCCAAACCCAATCAAAACCATTCCTGACAATCCTAAAGAACACCTAGGATGTTATATAAGATTCTACAAAGTTTCCATACACTAAGGTAACTTTCCGGAAACGTACCACCTCCATATGGGTCCCTGGACCAGATAACTCCTGAAATGCAGAGGGCCCAGCCTCTCCAGAACGTCAACTGGTTCCATCTCCCTATCCCATATTATCAACATCCCCTTCCAACAAGTAAAGGTTAGAATGGGCATAGTCCAAATACCCCTAAAGATTGGGAGAAAGATCAAAGGTGATAGTAGAGTTATATAGAGAAGGTAGGGTTTAACAAATGTGTATGATGGCTGAGTGATTAATTGATATTTTTTTAGCCTCTAATATTTTAGAACAGATAGAAGTAAAAACCTAAAATTGAGGAATTGTAGCCCATACCAAACTCTGAAATCTGTTCTATAACTAAGTGTTGTGATATGCTTTTGATATTTATTGCTTTTTTGTATGTATGTTATTTTTCACACACAGAAAAGGTGATTGTGATAATAAATGCACAGCTATGTAATGATATTATGACCATTGATTGTACACTTTGATGGATTGCATGGTATGTGATATAATAAATATCAATAAAAATAAAATAAATTTTTAAAAAATCAACAAAGGGCAATTATGGCCATGTTGATAATTCTTTTATTCCTTCTAACAGCTTGATTACATTTGATGACTAATATCTGCATTAGAGACAAGAGGGTATTTTAAAACAATCTCAGATACAAAGAAAATACAAATATGGTTTGTTACTTTTCCAGGGCCAGAATTCCTGGTCTAATTATATTTGACATGTGATGTAAAAAATACCCATCTGTTTAAAGTATGTCTTTATGTTAAAAAATTGTGACCTCCAAACACAGAAGAGTACGTGCTGTAGACCCCCATTTATTAAAGTAGTAGAAAATGCCAATAAATTTTTAATGACTGAAAATAGATAAGTGTCTGCACAGGGTAGGGGCAAGAAGGACATGAGGAAACTTTTTAGGGTATTGGAAGTTTCTGAATTTTAACCGTAACATTATCATATGTCAAAATTCATTGAATTTTATACTTAAGTGGAAATACTTTTGCATGTAAAGCATACAGTAATAAATTGAACATTTATTATTTATTTATTTTGGGAGACATGGGCAGGCTCCGGGAATCGAACCTGTCTCTGGCATGGCAGGTGAGAATTCTGCCACTGAACCACCGTTCACTGCCCTAAATTGAATATTTTTAAGTGAACAATTTTTAAAAGAAAAATCTAGTAATTTCATGATTGGTAATGAATATTAAGTTATAAACTTAAAGGCATATACTTGTCCAGATTTTGGCCTGCCTCTGTTTATTTATAATAATATCTTACTTACCTGGAGGTTAGATTTTTGGCCATCTCAGGCCTCCAAAAAATGGCCTGTAGCTGAGAATAAATGAAATGCCCATGAATGGCTAAAATAGCCATTACAGAACCCGTGTACTTAATGCAGAGGAGAGCCCAATAATCCCCACTTACAGTCTGTATACTATAATTTTATATAAAATATTGATAAACCCTTTTTGTCTTTTCTCCAAGCCTCTAGTGGATTAAAAGAAACAATTAGAAGGTGGAATAGTTCACCTTCCTTGCAAAGAGCAAGGAAGATTTTTTAAATATAGCATTAGAGTCAAGTACTGTAAGTTCAATGATTAGGGGAAGTTAATGCAGTGCATTTCAGTAGCTTCTGGGATATTTCTGTACTCGAAGATTCCAAGTTTAGTATTTTCGTGATGACAAACCTGAGTCATCAAGAAAAATATTAGATTACTCTGTATGTGATACTTAGAATGGTATGGTTTTTACAGAAGTTATTAAAATAAAAGGAATTAAATTTAAAAAAGGAATTAAATAGTAGTAATCTGGAGAATATGTGAAATATTTAACAGAATGGTTAAATGAGGCACTTTGTGTAAATTAGTGTTTGTATACACACACATGCTTACATACATGTATAGAACTACACAAGCACTCACACACGTATGATTACATGCTTTTTTGTAGGCTTCCACTGTAGGATGAATATTTATCGTGAAATAGCAGACTTCTGAAAAATAAGATTTTAGTTAGCTTTTTTTAGACTTAATTTCAAAACTTATTCGATTAGCTTTTAATGGAACTGATCACCAACTCTTGAATAAACCAAATCTGTTGTTAATTATACTAATATATTGATCCATTTTGAACCTACCCTGGTATTTAGAAAGATTAGAATATGTGTATTTTTCTGTATTACTTGGCAGTTGACACAATATTTAAGTTATCTCTCTGACTTAATAGTAAAATGGCTAACAGGCATTATTAAAATAGGTTCACTACATTAGAAAAATTGTTTATCATTTATTTACTCCCAGTTATCAATATGGAAAGCATTTTCATGTTAGATAGATCATCACACCAAGAGCGCTATAGCTCTGTGAATGTCATACACTATAGCATGGTAATTTTCACCTGTTTAAGTATGCCCAATAAAATGATAGTAATCTTGTATTTCAGCAATTCTGTGTCACTTGCGTATATGTTCTAGGATACTTTCAATTGTTACATTTAACTGGCCAATTTAGACAGGAATATTAATGAAGGTTTTATTGATTCCATTCAACAGTTAATTACTAAGGGCCTAATATATGCCAAGCACTGTGCCTGTCTCTGGTGATTTAAAGGTAAGTAAAACTAATAAATGAATCTCAAAGGCTGAGGGCTTGATAAAGTGTTTATACTCTTTCTTATTAGAGGTAGATAACTATTAACAATTTTCAAGAGGGAAAACAATATGAGGGGTGGAGTTAGGGTAGATTCGGGAAGATTAATCAGTACATAAAATTTAAATATAGAGGGAAAATGAAAAATCTCAGTTGATTATTAGAGTTTCTGCAAGGTTGACTTTTTAGGTGATGGATCCATTAAGGGATATTGGAGAATGAATGGTTTTCTGGACAGAGAGAAGCTTTGAGAGGAGTCATGAGTTTGGTTGGGGACTATTGAGTTGGCAGTGTCTAGGGATACCTGGGAAGAATAGTGTACATGAACCCATGATAGGCTAGGAGGCCTTCCAGCAGAGAATGTAGAATAATATTTACTAATGGAGAAAAATGACCATTTTACTTTTTAAAAAATGTGTTGTGTTTTGCCTTTTCCTGTTTGTTTTCATTAGCCTACCTATTTTACTGTTTAGGAAATCTATAGGCCCTTAGTCACTGCATCGCTAATTTGAGGGGGTTGGATTATACCACTGTTTTCCAAACTGTAAACTACAAAGTAATCACCTCATGATCTTGTTTAGAATGCAGATACAGAATCGGATGGTCTGGAATGGGTTCTGGAATGGGCTCTGCGAGCCTGCATTTCTAACAAGCTGGCAGATAATGCATTAATGCTGCTGGTCCACGAGTTATACTTGGAATAGCAAGAGATTAGACAATCCCAAAGTTCTCTTCTGTTTTCAGTCTTGTCTTTCAGATTTAGGATTTTTTTTTTTTTATTTAATAAGAGAAGCCAGAATTCTTATACTATACTCATTCAACATATATTGTTATTATCTAATTGGCAGACGAACCAGCAGCTGTTGGCAAGTTTCAACATAACCAGTTATTAAAGAATAGCGCTGCCAGGCATTATAGTTCCAGAGAATTAGGTTGTCCCCTCTTCCACATATGTTTGACTGGGTCATATGCATTAAATTATCTTAATGTGGCCTCTCATTTTATAATCTTTCATTAAAATTTAGTTGGCTATCAAATTGAACAGTAGTTTAAAATATGAGGTGTGTTTTTCTGATGGTAAAAATTTGTATGGTACCTACACCTTTTTTGTAATGACACTGACATATACTTGTCCAAATAAATTATCTTTCCCAGGCTTATTGGATCATTGGTCAGGAGGACTAAATTTCCATGATCATTTGTTTATATCACTAAAAAGTGTAAAATATATCATTGACTATGTTATCAAGTGCAGTAAAACAGTAAGCTCTTAATTGTTCACATTATTTTAGTGTAGCATCCATTATACAGACTTTCAGCACCCCTGAAAGTCTGTATAATGATCATTGTTAAGAGATTATGATAGAAATGAGGAAGGCTGGGGTTGAGGGTTGGCAGAAGACATGACTAGGAGGGATGTTTTATAATTTTAAAGATGAAAGTACTATCACCGGAATTGTGTACAAAGGAAATTTCACAGGTGAATAAGCTTCTCCCTGAAGTTAAGGAAACTTTGAGCCTCTTTGGTACCACTTAGTATGACAGAATACATCATCAAGGCTCACTCCTTTTATCAAGCTCTTCTTCGATTTGCTTTAGTTCACAAACTGTTATCCTAAAGACAGGAAGCTCAACCACCACTTTATGCTTAGAAAAGAATGGCTGCATTTCAGGGAAGTAAAAGTATAACAATTATAGCTCTATTCTGAAGGATGGTCAATTACTAATTTAAATCAAATGTCAGTTTTCTGCTACCAAATGCTGTATTTATGAAAAAAAAACATTAAAATTCATTAGCTTTTTGTAGAAGGTTATTTAATACAAACTTTGCAGCAGGTAAAGTAAATGCCCACCTATAGGGAAATGGTTCAATAAATTACAGTGCGTCCACATTGTGAGATATTATGTACCCATTAAAAAATGAATCAGAGCTATAACTGGTAATTTTAAGGGAACTCCACAAGATTTAATGAATGAAAAGATAAAATTTGTATGATGTAACCCATTTTTATGAAACAATCACCAAAAGTAAATCTTTATGTACATATATATATTCATGTTTGTGTGTGATTTTATGAACATGGAGTAAAATATACAGTATATACAAGATTGTTAACATAGTTATGATGATCAGGGTGATGTGGGCAGAGGGAGGAAAAGAGACAAGAAAAAAGAGCCAGTACTCCCTGTCTATGATTTCACTTATGCATCTTAGTAAATAATGTCTATTTATGTAAGAAATGTAAAACAAAAATATTTTACAAAATGTTTTTCTGCTGACACATAAATGGTTTTGTACGTTGTATTCATCGAGTCAATTATTTATTGATTCAATTGCTGTTAATCCAGTACATATATGTAGAAAAAGAGATTTTTGACCAATACTCAAAGACTCTCTGGCCTTCACTACATGGACACTGATTGCCATTCATTCAACCAATATTCTTTGAGAGACCTTCTTTAGGGTCAGCGCTAGTGGCTTTAGGTAGCAGCAATAATCTCATTTCTTCATTCACACATCGCATGTTAAAAAAGAATCACACGAAATTATCAATGTGCTTTGGAAAAGCAATGAAATAAAATGAAAATTTTAAGACAATCACGTGTCTCAACTGCTTAATCTCCCTCAGCATCTGTTTTCCCATATAAAAATGGAAACAATAACACCTTCTTCAAATGGTTGTTCCAAATACTGACAATATAATCTTTAGTATTTGAAACTTTCTCTTGTTTCAAAATGGTCCCTTTCCCTTCAAACTCTGCCTGAGGAACTCTATGCCTCTTTTACTCTTTGCAGAAAATAGACCTTAAGTCTTCTACAGGGTGGAGAAGGCGCGACATTAGGGACAGAAAATAGGATGTCTAACTTCTTAAGCAGAATTTCAACCAATCCTTCTATATCAGTTCCACCTTCCAGAGGTACTGGTGCCAGCATAACCTTTGGAGATTGAATTATACAAATTGGTTTGCTTCTTGGTTTTCCCACTGCTGATTTAGGATTCAGTTGTCTTGGATCTTCTAAGGCAATTAATTATCATACTTTCTTCTGCTTTTAAGCTTCAAAATTCTTATTCTAGTGTTTCACTCAAGCCTTTTTTGTTCATGGGGGTTTATGCCTTTTTAAAAAATCTTTTAATTGTTATTTTAGGAGTTTCATGAAGTAGAAGAGATGTATACTCTGTCTTCCATCTTTGACCAGATGTTATCTAGTGAAATCTTGTTGCAGTTTTAAAGGAATTACTGGATAAGGGAACAAACTAAGCTAAAACTCCTCTAAAAAATGAAATATTTGGTGAATTGAGGTACACTTTTTTTTTCATAGCCTAAAGATGATTTATTCTGCCAAGGGAACATCATCATGAGTTCACAGATTTAATACTTTTTCCCCATTTTACTATCCATAATTATGGAGCAAAGTAGTATCCTAACGAAGCTTTAGATGGAGAAAGCATTTAAAAATTGTATATAGCTATGCTCTCACTGTCTTTTCTTCTTTTTTCTGTTTAACAGAAAACATCTGTAGCTTGGAATGTCCCTTTGAAGAGATATTTCCAAATACTTTGGCCTCTTGATTTTACAAAAAAATATTTTCATCATTTTGTGCTTCCAGACATAATTTTTTATGAGTACAATTCACTTGCTAAAAAAAGAAAGGATGACATTAAAGACTCTGTTCCCTTCTTAGAGCTACATGTTAGAACTATGTATTTTGAAATTCAGCTGAATACAGTTGGAACTGTATTAAACAGCCTTTTAGAATATGAAAACCAAAACCTGGAATCACTGGAGGAAAAGATATTCTTTCAAGAAAGTGGTAATTATATACAACAGCAGCAGTTCAAAGCAGATTATCCTAGTATTTTTTTTTCCTATTTGTAAACTATAATAGCACTTTAGAAAAAATGGATTTTCAGCTTGTTGAACTCTGAAGGTTTTGCCTATACCATTTCAAGCATGTTCACCAAGGAATGAGCAGCTATTTAAAAGCAAGAACAGTAGCATTTAATAAATAGGAAATGATGAAAAGAAAATTATCCTATAAAAACAGAGGAAATGCTTTTTCTTTAACAATTTTTAGAAATCATTATATCTGAAGTCTAGAGTTCAGTAATAGTCACTAGATACATTTAATTTTATGTCTTGCCTTAAGTATTAGTGTATTCACTTAACTTTCTCCTTTGAATTTAGAGACCTAACTTCAGCATAGTGTATGAGGACTCCCCTGTTTCCTTCCATCTATTCCCCTATTTGCACTCTGTTGCAGTCCCACTATAAAACCAAGTGGCGAAAACTTATTCTGGGGGCATCCAGAAGAAAAATGAACAAAGAGCTCCTCCTTGCCTTTTTTGACTAAAATAAACTAGTATAGAAATGTTCCCTTATAGTATTATCAGCTATTTATTCTATCCTCTCAATGGCTCTTGAATATTTTTTCTGGTTTTTCTTTATTATTTTAGATAACTCATTCTCTCATTAGTCTAGGCTAACAGACAATAGAGAAGGAAAGGGAGCTATCATTCACTGAGCCTACTGTATGCTTAGCTTTGATTTGAGTAATATGGTTTACTCCTCACAACCATTTGGGGTAGGTGACATTATTCCTGTTTTCTAGATGCAGAATTTGAAGAATAATTTTCCCACTCAGTTAGGAAGTGGCAGATCCAGGATTTGTCTGATGACAAAGCCTAAGATTTTTCTCTTAAACTCATAGGACCCCTTGCCACAAATATGGCAAGTCACTCCTGGCCAAACCCTACTTCAGGATTGCAAGAATGCTTTTGTACTTGGATATAAGTAGCAGCTCTGAGATCTTATATAAGCTTGTATAAATAAGCTCTAAGATCTTACTAGTGAGTTTCTTATTTCATAATTAAAGGACATACTGGGTTTATTTGGTTTGATGAGTCACTTTACAGAAATCTTAACTTTTCTATATCAAAAGGCAAGATTATACATATTTTATAATCATTTTTGAAAGTTCAATCTAAATATGAAAAATTCAGTATTTCATGTTGTCTTTTTATTGATGTGCTTTTGTTTGTCTACTTTGCAATCCCATTGGGGTTACCAAAAGAACAGGAACTTTATTATCAATATCCTGATATCTAACAGAGTGGCTGACTCGCTTGTTAAATATTTATTGAATAAATGACAATGAGGAAGAAAAGTCTCTAGTTGTCTGTACTGTGTTGCTGTTCTTTATATAACATCCTAAGTAAAAAAGAATATGATTCAGAGTAGGCAAGGAAAATCTGCAATAAAAAACCTGATAGTTTTCCTAAAAAATATTAATCATAATTCTGAGATGGAAGTTCTATTCTCTTGTCCCTTGAGGTCAACTTGGGCTCTATGCACTTTTTTTATTTTAATTTTTATTAGAGAAGTTGTGAGTTTACAAAACAATCATGCATTAAGTACAGGATTCCCATATATTACCCTACCACCTACACTTTGCATTGGTGTGGAACATTTGTTACAATTGATGATAGTACATTTTATACTGTAATACTTTTTAACAGTAGTTACCTTTGTTACAATTGATGAAAGATGATTAAAATAGTTCTATCATCCATGATTTACATTAGATGTGTTTTTTCTCTTATACCACCCTGATATTTCCACCTTTTATTAGTATCGTACATTTATTGCAATTCATGAAAGAACCTTCTTATATTTTATTGTTAAGTGTAATCCATCATCTACAATAGGGTTCACTGTGTTGTACAAGCCTATATTTTATCTTTTAATTTTTATTCTGGAGGTATGTACACCTTAAATTTTCCTTTTAAGCCACATTCACCTATATCTTTCAGTGCTATTGATTACACTTACAATAATGTGCTACCATCACCACTGTCCATTTCTAAACCTTTCAGTCTGAATAGAAATTCTGTATAAGTTAAGCATCAGTTCCCCATTCTCTAACCCCAATCTCTCTCCTGCTAACCTATATTCTAGATTCAAACTCTAAGGGTTTGCTTATTATATTAATCCATAGTGGGTTCATATAGTATTTGTCCTTAAGTGTCTGTCTTATTTTACCCAATATAATGTCCTCAAGGTTCATCTCACATGCATCATGACTTCATTCTTTTTATGACTTAATTTTCCATTGTATGTATATTGTGTGTAAACATTTTGTTTATCTGTTTATTGGTTGATAGACACTAGGGTTGTTTCCATCTTTTGATGGTGTGAATAATACTACTGTCAATGTCGGTGTGCAAGTATCTGTTCATGTCCCTGCTTTCAGTTCTTCTGAGCATATACCTAGTGGCAGGCTAGCCAAATCATAGTGGCAGTATATTTAGCTTCCTGAGGAGTTGCTAAACTCCCACCAGCAGTGAATAAGTGTCCTTATTTCTCCACATCTTCTCCAAACAGTTGTAGTTTTCTGTTTTTTAAAACTGGCCATCCTAGTAGGTGTGAAATTATTTTTTATTGTGGTTTTGACTGCATTACCCTAATAACTAATGATGTCGAGCATCTTTTCATGTGCTTTTTAGCCATTTGTATTTCCTCTTTGGAGAAATGTCTATCTGTGCAAGTCTTGCTCATTTTTAAATTGGGTTGTTTATTTTGTTGTTGTTGTTGAGTTGTAGGATTTATTAAATCCTTATCAGATAAGTGATTTCCAAATATTTTCTCCCATTGACTAGATTTCCTTTTCACTTTCTTGACACAGTCATTTGATATGCAAAAGTTTTTAATTTTGAGGAGGAGGTCCTATTTATCTAATTTTTTCTTTCTTTTCTTGTGCTTGGGGAGTAAAGTCTAAGAAACTATTGCCTACCCCAAGATCTTGAAGATGCTTCTGTACATTTTCTCCTAGGAGTTCTATAGTCCTGGTCCTTAAATTAGGATCCATTTTGACTTAATTTTTTTATATGGTGTGAGATAAGGGCCCTCTTTCATTCTCTTGACTATCGATATCCAATTCTCCCAGCACCATTCATTGAAGGCACAATTCTTTCCCAGTTGAGTGGACTTGGCAGCCTTGTCAAAAATAAATTGGCCATAGGTGTAAAGGTCTATTTCTGAACTCTCAGTTTAATTCCATTGAGCAATATATCTGTCCTTAAGCCAATAACACACTTTTTTGACCACTGTAGCTTTGTAACATCCTTTAAACTCAGGAAGTGTTAATCCTCTGACTTCGTTCTTCTGTTTCAAAATGTTTTTGGCTATTCAGGACCCCTTAGCTTTTCAAATAAATTTGGTACTTGGCTTTTCCATTTTTGCAAAGTAGGCTGTTGGAATTTTTATTGGATGTGCTGCATTTGTAAATCAACTTGGGCAGAATTGGTATCTTAACAGTGTTTAGTCTTCCAGTCTATGAACATGAAATGTCCTTCCAATCTTAACAATATTTATTCTTCCAATCCATGAACTTGAAATATCCTTCCATTTATTAGGTCTTCTTTGATTTGTTTTAGCAATGTTTTTTAGTTTTCTGTATACAGGTCCTTTAAATCCTTGGTTAAATTTATTCCTAGATACTTCTTTATTTGCTATTGTATGTTGAAATTTTTTTCTTGATTTCCTCCTCAGATTGTTCATTAGTATACAGAACTGCTGCAGATTTTCGCATGCTGTTTTTGTATCGCACCATGTTGCTGAACATATATTAGCTCTAGAAGCTTTGTTGTCAATTTTTTCAGGACTTTCCATATATAGGATCATGTCATCCACAAATAGTGAAAGTTTTAATCCGTCCTTGAAATGCCTCTGAATATAACTTGAAATATAAAGGGACTTAATGATAAACAGTGCTATCTTTGCATATTGTTGTCATAACCTTATAAAATAATTATAAAGTAACTTTCCATGTTTATTTGTAAGTAACACAAAATATATGTTAGCAAAACAAATATAATAAAAGCAATATATTAAACTGAAAGTAAACCTTTTATATTTACCTTGGATATAGAAATTTTACCTTCCTAATTTTTTAGACTTATAGTGGGAATTTACTTGAGAGAAATATGTCTTTAGCATTGGAGGACAATGAAGAACGGGAGAGTAGAATTATATGGATAATTCACTTGAGTGCAAATTAAAATTTGATTGCTTTTAAAGAACCAGAAGGTGGATAGATTTTATTTTAGAAGCACTAGCTTCGTTTGTTTTGGGGGGCTCTAGGATAAATAATACTAAACTCTCATTTGAACTGCAGAAGCAGGTATCTCAAGCTATTATTTAAAAAAACTGTTTTTGTTTCCTCTTTTAGGGAGACAATAAGGAAGGAAATTTTAAGGAAGTTTCTGACTACCATCTTTTTGGAATATGACCTATACCAGGATAATATTGATTTATAACAAGTTTGCAATCTTATTTAAAATGCTTTCTCAGAAAGATGTTATTTTACTATTTTAGTTCATCTCTGTTCTGTGTATTTTTAACGTGTGGTAAATGTCCTTCCTAAAAATGAAATTGATTATATCCTTTCTGATTGTAGTGTTTAATTATGCTCCCATGGGGCTACTTTCAGAAGAACCTGACACTGACACTGGAAGTCCCTGTGTCTTTTGGCACCAGTTTTCATTCAGTTCAGTGTACTTTCTTGCCTGTCCCTTCTTGCAAGGACACTGATGCTATGGTCATGCCTGCTTGGATCCATTTCTGAGTTTTGCTTCAGGAGGTAAAATAGTGAAATTATCATAAAAGTAAAACACTCTTCTCTCTAGCTTTTAAAACATGTCACCAAAGCATGACTCAAAACTGAGAACATAATTTCTAGAGTAGTAGTTTATGACTTATATGTTCTATATTTTGCAAACATTTCTTGCGCAGACTGAACAAGCAGGCACAGAAACATGTGTAAAAGGGAAGAGCAGGCATTTGATCTGTGGCCAGAAATAGCAAAAATATGTTCTGTGCCCTTCTGCCCTGCCTGGCTCAAGCTCTGGAATCAGATCTACTTTAAATGACTCAGGTCAGCCCTAAATGGAGCTTTCCTATTAAAAGACATGAATGCTGAAGTATATTGAATATCTTTATTGCTCAACCTGAAGAGAAAGTGTTAATATGGAAGTTTCACATATAATGGGGTTGACCCATTAAATATACAATGTGTTCTAATAGGCTTTGATGTGTATTTTCCCCCGTTTTTTTGCTTGTTTCTACAAGAATAATGAAAGTGGCTTCAAAAGATAAATAAGAACAAATTTTTCCTTCTAGGGTAGACATGCTTTTGGCTAGTTCTCTCTAGTGTTACTAGTTCATTCTTTATGTTCAAAAGTTTAATTTTTTGTTTTCCAAGCGACTCACAGAGATTAGCCATAGCTTATTTAAACAAAGAAGACACATACACAAACCAATAGTTTTGAATTTTTTTCAGAAAGAATTCACTTGCTTACTTTTCTTTAAAACATCTTTCCCATTTCATTGAGGCAGATTTGGAAGTCAAACCAGAAACTTCAGGCTCTACTACGATGGAAAGCACTTTGTTGGGGAGAAACGCTTTGAGTCCATCCACGATCTGGTGACTGATGGATTGATTACTCTCTATATTGAAACCAAGGCAGCAGAATACATTGCCAAGATGACGATAAACCCAATTTATGAGCACATAGGATACACAACCTTAAACAGAGAGCCAGCATACAAAAAACATATGCCAGTCCTGAAAGAAACACATGATGAGAAAGATTCTACAGGCCAGGATGGGGTATCAGAGAAAAGGGTAAGCTACCGTGAAACCACACTTTATCTTTTTCTGTTTGGGGTCCTTTAAGAAACCCGTTATTGCCAAAAGAGATTGACTTCTCCACAGTGCTTTGAAAAGGATGTGCATTTTTCTAATGTCTAGCTGCTATGGTGCCAAATTTTGCATATACCTACTTCTTATTTGTTTAAAGTATGTCAGGTATTTTTCATACTCCAAATTATTTCCTATTTTATCAGCTTCATAATTTAAAAAATGTATTAGAAAAATGGCTCAGTTAAAAAGTTCAAAGGTTTTGGTCAGAAATAATACTAGTGAAAAGAAAAGATTGGTACTATTACATAAGAAACTGAGGGGGTTGCATTATTTATCAAGATTACTTTTTATTTCTCTTAAAGATAATTCACTTTATAAATAGTTCTGTTCTTTAACAAAATGCTATAAATGTTTTTTTAAATACAGCTTTTGTACTATTTGGGGAATCAGTCATTCTTGAGTAGGAGGAGGATTTATCTTTGTATGGATTGATAAGAAGTAATTGAATCAGGAAGATTTACCTTAATTTAAAAAGACCATTTAAGTTTTTAAGTTGTGTCATATTTTAGTTGCGTTGTATTTTGTATTTAAGGTTGACATCAGAAGTTTTAATTCCTTGGGATTAAGATTATTTTACTTTAAAATTTGTTCCTGGACTCCCCTACTCCCAAGGAAAAGAGTAAGGGAATATCCTCACAATCCTGTGTGGTATTGGGTGGGGTGGGGGAATGGGGATTTTATGTATTCTTACTGAAACTATTTTTATTCGTTCTTATATTTCCAAGAATCTTTAGTTGCTGTGTTTTAAGTTGTAATATTGTATAGTGGTTTTGAGCTTGAATTCTAGCACCAAATACGTATGTGTCCAAGTTCTACCACTTTACCAACTGAACAAACCTGAGCAAGTTACTTAATTTCTCTGTGTTTAATACCCTTATTTTTTTTAATGGTAATAATAATTGAGTTGTGAGAATTAACTGATACAGTGTGTGTTGTAAAACACTCACACAATTCTTGTCACATAGTAAGTACTAAGTATGAGTTTTGTGGTAATGTTATAACAGCCATATTATCTCAGAGAGTCATCCTAAAATACTTCCAGTCATCTGGGAGTATTTAGGTATGGAACAGTAATTTGATAGGTTCATTGTCCAGCCCAAATTTCGGTTTCTGGCAGCTCTCACATATATTGGCAATTTATGGATCCAGAGAAAACAGCATTTTAAATTATGGACTGTAGGAAATTTGTAGAAAGTGGTTTTTCATATACTTATATTTGTAAGGAGCCACAAATCCTTTCTGGAAGTAGCCAGAATTTAAAATCCTGAATACATGCTGTATTTAATATTTTTCTTTTCACTCTCTAGTTCCCATTTTCTCATTTTTGGTTGATTTTTCCATTCACAGCATTTTTCAATAATGCTTGTATTTAAATATCTAATACTGATATTACATTTTATTCAGATGTGCTAGTATATTCTAAATCAACATGTGTAAAATCTTCTAAAGTGTGTGCATATGAGTCTTTCAAAGTTCATAAACTAATGATAATCTTTGTTAATGCGTCCTGTATATACTTTCCAGCATCGGTGGGGTTTGAGCTAAAGACATTTAGCTATTTGACATAGGGCTAGTCATTTAATTTTGTAGAGCCTTAACTATCCCCCCAAGAAAGTGAAAATAATATTCACAGAGGCAGAAGACTGAGTTAGAGAATGCCATAAAGATCCCTTTAGCTCTAGAATACATGATTCCCTGTATATTTTGACAACATTACATTTTGCATTATCTTGATTCTCTTGTTCTGATGACCAGTGATTGCTACTTACAGTGACATAGCTGGCACTGGGAAGTATCTCCCTCTAGCAGTACATACATATGAATCATCTTAAAAATTACTCTTTGATTTAAACTGCATGCACCTTAACATCTAGCTGGCTTAAAATTTACTCATTCAAAAATAGATTTATTTTATTTACAGGTGTCATCCAACAGGACAGGGATGATGACCTGTTCAACAGCTTGAAACATTGATTCCCTGTCACAGTGGATGACATTTGTAAGTAAAGATAATCATATTTAATTGGTTTCAAATACCTGCTGACACAAATATGGAATTTAATAAATATTTTACTGGGTCCTGAATAAAATAGAAACTCCTCCACTTTCACCTCAGAGGCAAAAAGTGTTGGCTTTGCAAGAGTTAGAATGTTGTTGTGGAAAGGACATTAGTATTAGAATTAAGATATTAATTAAAATTAGATTTAGAACAGAAGTTGAGTTTCTGTGTTATCTTGGGCAAACTGCTTCACATCTCTGAGCCTGAACTTTCCCACCTTTAACAGGAGGACTTTGATTTAGATGTTCTCCAAGATGTGGTTCTTTTAGTCTGTGTTCCTTCCAAGAGTATAGGTGTTGCAGAAGAGATACGGCACAGTACTAGAAAGAGCACTTACGTGGGGTCTTAAAAGGTGAGATCTGCTTTTAGCTTATCCGTCAACTAATTATATGACTTTGGGGACATCACATAGTCTCTCTGGACTTCAGTCTCTCCGTATTTAAGATAAAAGGTTTTTTGGCAAAATGTTAATTTCACAAGTTTTAAATAAAATATTTGCTACAAAAAGCATTCTGAGCTCAAATCAGTTTGATAAAAATTAACTTAAAAAAAAATGCCTAACTTTCTTTCTAAAGACTTGTTCAGCTTTATTAGTGACCTAATGGGCAATATTACTCACTAAAAATACTCCTAAGCTTATTTGCATGCACATATTAACCCCCAGCCCCTACGCACATACTTTTAAGATGTTTTGGAAAATAATGTTTCATGAAACTGACTTTGGGAAATTTTTAGCCAGTTGGTCTCTTAATGTCTTTCCTTGTTCTAAAGCTGTATAGGGTGAGAATTTCAAGGGTATAGTTTGCAGTCCAGTGTGTAAGTTGTATATCTGAGTGCCTATGGAAAGTTGGCAGGATGGTTTTTATGGCCATGAAGTTTTTGCGGCTGGAAGTGTGTTCTGAAGTTTCTTCATTGTTCCTAGGACAAATGATGATCTATTGTTAAGAGTAAATTTTTTTTTCCCCAAATGATGTCTATGTCATTTTTCTCATTAACTATTTAAATTGTTTCCTTAGCTTGAAATATCAATTGGAAACTTAAAAATAGCTAGACCTTGAGAGATATTTAATCATGTACTGCTGCAGCATGTTGAGAAGCCAGACTTCCTTCTTTCCTAAAAAGGTTTGGCTTTGGCAGTCCAGACTGGCCAAGAGCCCAACTTTTATTAGTTACTTCTTTTTATTTATCTTGGAACTATATTTGAATCGTTTCTTTTTTCCAAGTAATGAATATAATGTTTGAGAGAAATTGGAACAGTGGCCAAATGCGATAGTTTTTTTATGATCATTTTACACTGATTAATAATGTAATTTTAAATACCCTAAAACCGTGCTTTAGAAAATGTCCCATATAACTGTTAATAATACCAACCCTCAAATGTAATATATAGTTTGAATTTCTGAGATGATGCTATGAGTGAGAGCTCTGAATCTAGCCAGAACTTCTTTACTTCTGGGTTTAATAGTCTAACCTCCAAATTTATCTCACACATAAGGATGACCTGTGGTGGTAGGGGTGTGCAAAATGAAGTGTTAGTTTTATGGAACTTTGTCAAACTAAATAACTTATGTGTGTTTGTGTATTATTTTCCTGGAAGATTGAAATGAATGCAGTGCTTGACATATTGTCATATAAATTTATTTCTAAGGAATTCCTTTTAAATTTAAGTTCCAGTTTTTAAGATTTCTTCGAGGATCACCAGATTCCATATGTATTGAAAAGCCTTGTGAAGTTTAAGTTGAAATGTAATTGGAGCCCTGCCAAAAGCTACCATAACTACCAGGATTCTTTGGATACCTCCATAAGATAATAAGAGTCTTTGTCTCCTGGAATAGCCAGAGGGCATGAACAATCTGGTCTGCTAGTTGGCTTGATCTCCCACAAAACAACTCTTTTAAATGTTTGTTTTTACTTCTTTTAAAAAGTATGTATAGGGTGGTGCAATGGTGGCTCAGTAGCAGAATTCTTGCCTGCCATGCCAGAGACCTGGATTCATTCCAGGTGTCTGCCCATGCAAAAAAAAAAAAGAAAGAAAAGTATATATAAAGCACAGTATCTGTATTCACGTTATCTCAATGTAGAAACCAATAGAAAAGCAAATACTTACTCATGAATAAAAGGTATAATATCAGAGGAACAGATGGCATGAAGCAATCTGCAGAAAAATGTGTTGAATTCTTGATTTCATACCTTGACAGTCTTCTGGCCCACCTTTTTTTTATTTCATACCTCATTCCTTCCCAAGGAACTCTTCTTGTTCTTCCCCTTCCTGGTCCTGCCTTTATCCACCTCCTACACCATTTTTCCCCAGTCAAATTTGCATGCCCAAGTCTCCACTGTAGCTTGTTTGAGGTTAGGGTCCCTTGTCTCAGAGGTGACCATCCTTTAGAGAACTGCCAAATATGAATAGTCACTGATTTGCATTAAAAAGCCAAATTATGAAGAACTTTGCATACAGAATTTGTAATAGTGAATATATCCTCTGCAAACATTCTCTAAGAAATCAAGCAAATTTTAAAAATAAAAGTCTGCAAGATCAGTGTATATTAATCTATGTGGTCTTGAGCTCACTGTTTACCTCTCTGGGCCCCAATTTATTCACTAGTAAAATGAGGGTTATGGATACCATTGCACAGGTAGTTGTTAGGACTAATGAAATTATGTAATATGGCCTTCCTTGTACATGTGAAGTGCTGCATGAAGCATTCTTGCACTCTGGGATCAGGAGTGCCAACTAAATGCACATCATAGGTCTGAGTGTAACCCACCAGCCTTTGCTAGAGACAATATGTTCAGGCGTCTCTTCAAGATCCACCTTTTCAAGGCTTGAACTGCCCATTAATCACAACATAACATCAAAAGGCTCCTAATTGCTACCCAATGAAAGTGGAGTTTCTTTTTAAATTATACTGTGTTACTTCTAATTATCTCTAATCAGGAATCATGTATCTTTGCCCAATAATGTGCTAATAACTGTTACAGCTAAGATGTATTATTTTCGTGTAGTATTTGCATTTCAGCATGGACCAGCATTGTAACTCTCCTTCATCAGAATGTAAAAGCACATAAAGCCTTCTGCTTCTAGACCCATTAGTGAGCTTTACTGAATCTGCCCTCATTGTTGAGTCCATAACAAAATCTCATATTTCCCCTAATTTTTAAGTCTACCTTGACTCCAGCTAGGTAAACTCTCTTCTTCTTTTGCCCTTAATATCGTCACACTTCATTTTCTAAATAATTTTGGGGAACCATCTGTGTAGGCGATTTTTCTTGTTATTCAAGTTTTCTTGGAATGTATACAAGGTAAGAGCAGTGTAGAGATAATATCCCCATTTCCACTTTAGTCTCCATGAAATAACTTTTTTCTCCTATCAAAGTTATTTGCATTTAATTCAGCATTTTTATTTTATTTATTTTTTTATTTTTTTTGCATGCTGAAATGTATGCAAGGAATACAGGCTTGGGTCTGGAAGGGATAAATATGTTCAAGATATAAGCCCTACCTCAAAGAACTTAGAGTTAAGGCTTTCATTATTTCTGCCTTATTTCATTAACATTAGGCATCTAGATAGGAAGAGTCAAGCAGCCCATATTATTTGTATAGAATTACAGGAGTTTAATAAATATTAAGATGAACTTTCTTAGATTTAAATTGCTAATGTAATAACCCAGCAGATCACAAAAAATACTTTTATAGACAAGAATATTAATTTTTCAGAATCATGGTTTAAGAATTAAAATTAAATTCTGCCATTCCACTCCAATTTTAAGGCTTTAATCCCTGTGTTTCACTTCTGATTCAACAAATTGAGTCTTATATAAATGGTTATTGACTTACTAAATAAACATATGAATAAATAAAATGAATCTATTTCATGAATTCAGCCCAATCCAAAGGCTCCAGTTCTGAGACTGAGAAAGACAAGTATAGTAATCTAACTTGGTTTGCTACTTTGTATTTTTCTTTTAAGGAACTCAAAACCCTGTGAGGTAAGGAAGACCATTGTATTTTTCCCTCTAAGAACTCATAAAAATTTTTTCATGTGTGTGTTTCATCACATTCTTAGAGTGGCCTATATGGTGGAAAGCGCCATTCCTCATTCCAGAGAAAAAGCATCCAATTTCTCATCCAATTTACAGAGAAATTGCCTTTAGGACATGATATAGTTACGTGGGGAGTGGCTAGAAGTACCTCTTTAAGTTTATGTTCAAAGAAACCAGAATGATGGAGTGACATCTCCTCTAGCTCCTGACTGTCAGTAGTGTATAGGGACAGTCTAGACCCCATCAGAAAATGCCTTGATGTAAAGATTAAGGAAAACTCAAATGAGGCCCAGGAAGCTATTTGCCCTTATATCTTATCACCCTCAGAAAGGATTAGTAGTTGGAAACCATTTGGAAAAGCAGATGGAAGGAGGAAGATGGAAGGTAAACATCAATTCCTCATCTTCAAAGAACCAGGCTAACAGAAGACCAAACTGTAATTTTCCAAGCCAACTGCAGTTTTGGATGATTTTTATATATGGGCAATTAAACAAATAAAGTAACTCTTAAATAACCCACTTGAGGATTAGGAAAAGGAAATATTGGAAAATTCTCTCCCAATTGCTATTTCAGTCTTTAACATGTTATTTTGATGAAGAAGTAATCTTTGGTGGCAAATCTCCATCCATTTAACTTTTTTAAACAAAAGTCAACTCTGCTGGTTTAAGGAAAGTAATCCTATTTTGGGGTCCAAAGCAAAATGAGACTGTCAAATAATTCTAGTCTTGCCGTATTGCTAACAGTAGAGCTCAAGCTCAATAATTTTGATCTGTAATTTTTATCCGTTTTTTGATCCATCATATTTTTCCTTCTATTTGGAAAAATTTCTCTTTTTCCCTAATATTTGGACTTCTTAGAGAGTGGTAAGTCACAGTCTGCCTTTACTTACTCCAGTTATAAGGACTCAATTGTTTTTATATGGCCTCATAAATGAGTCCTTTCAACACTTCTTAAGCCCCCTTCAGGTTACTACAACTGGTCAAAAATGCTCAAACTTGAACATTATATTGAAATAATTCATTTCTTTCAAGGGGAAATTATAGACATCTACAAGTACTGCTAATCTTGCCCTTGTTTGTATGTGTTCTAAGTGTGCTGCTGCATTATTTTCCTTGTGGTTTGTTCAATAGCTTGAATAAATGAGCTCAATTGCCCTGTTTCCTTAGCTTCTAAAACTATTCAGTGAAATTCCACTGAATGCTATAGATTTGTTAAAGACCAAATTTACATTCTTAAAATGTACATCTCATCCAACTTAAATATTTCCCTTGATAATTTCTTAGTTACTGCAGCTTGTATGTATTCACTGGTAATATTTGGTAAAAGGTCATCTTTCTTTGCTGTAAAATTTCCCTCCCAAAGCAGAGGCTTTTATACATGCTGCAGTGTTTGACACCTCCTTAAGAGATTTACACTTCCCTTGCTTTCTCCCACTCTGCAGGAAGGGATCCCTATTCTGGGTTTAGTTTGCTTAATACTTTTAGAATGCCTTTGGGCTGCTGCCCAAGTTTAGAGTGAGTTAAAAAAAAAAAAGAAAGAAAGAAACTAGTCTCCTGTCCCTTGAGAGAGTTCTGTTCTTCCCTACAATGGGAAAATTCTATAAATGAATCCATATCTCTGTTTCCAAGAATGTTTAAAAAAATCAACTTTATTGAGATACAATATGTAGTAAAATGTACACATTAATATGGACAATTTGATGAGCTTTGAAAAATGTAAGCAGCCATGTAACCAACACAACCATCCAAATACAGAACATTTCATTCCAAAAAGTTCCCCCATGTCCCACTGTAGAAAATCCTAGGTATCATGTCTGATTACCAGTCACAGGAGCCTAGGCTTAAAACCAAATAGGTGACGCTGACATGTAAATAAAGTCTTAACAATTTGGAAGATACATCATATTAGACAGTGAGAGCCATGTACAATGGAAGAATAAGAGAAAGAGACATCAACTCAACATTGGTAGGGAGTTGGGCATCAAGGAAGATTCCAGAGAACAGATTCCACTTGAGTCGTAATAGGTGAATAAAAACTTGCCGGGATAGACAATGGCAGGAAGAACTTCCCAAGAAGAGGAAAGTTGTGGGCATGGGCCACAGCAGGGTGTTATGTTTAATCAGGGGAGGAATCACTATTGTTTTTTTGGGTGAGAGTATAAAATTTGAAGAGGGAGAGTGGTAGGAGATAAAATCAGAGAGCTAGACATGGGCCAGAGACCACAAAATGCCCCATAAGTCTTGGCAAATGAGGAGCCTTGGAAGGATTTTAAGCTGGGAGGTGATATGATCAGACTTGTTTTCAATATGATGCACCTTTTAAATGACCCTTAAAGTTAATACTGAGAAAAAAAAAAAAAGGCTGTTAAATACTAACTTACAGCTTGGTTTACCCTTCTGTAAATCCAATTTTTTCATACTTATTAAAGTCAAATATAATCCTTAAAGATTTAAATGCAATTTGATTTGCACACATGCATTTAAAAAGGATTCATTTGCTTAAAAGAAAACAGGAAACTATCGAAGTGGTTAGAGTTAGCATGTTTTTATTCTAAAGGTGGCATTCAGGCAGCCACTAGTAGCACATAAACAAGTTGTGTGCTGACTTTATCAATAAGCCTAGCTTTGTACCTAGAGAAACTCTGTCTCCATGTCTCCTCATTGGGTGTGAGGGATAGGAAAATGAAGGTCATAATATCAGACTTTATCTCCCAGACTTTTACAAAAGGCTCCCAATCTGCCAGGGAAAAGCTCAATGTGTTTAATTAGGGCAGAGTTGCTGCAGCAAAGGAGCTAGAATTACCTGGGGTTTGTAAAGGAGGAAACTGTTTATAGAACCCAGTAAGACTTTCTGATGACCTGCAGAAAGACCCATTCACTTTGAATATTTCAGCACCTTTTTCATTTCCAAATGTAATGCATGAATGTTCACTGACAATTAGTGTCATCTATAGGTGAGTGGCAGAAAATCTGCACAGGATGAAAATGTAAGATACAGTAAACAAGATCATGAGTAATTTACAGGGTCAGAACGTACCAAGAAGCAACTAATACCAATGATAAGGAACCATGAATATAAATTGGAAAGACACAAAGGTTAATAAAGATAACAACAACAATTTTTATTTATACACAGAATCTTGACTTCACACTAATGTCTTAAAAATAGTTTATCATTGGCAGTGGCATATTGACCTTAGCAATTGAATGTGCCGACCAGAGTTAGGCCTTCCAGTGATCAGAAACTCTATCTAAGCAGGCTTCAGGGACTCAGAAATCTTCTTGTGACCCTCTTTTGGAACCCTAGTATAGTTAATTGGCTGCATTCAGGAGGGTGAAAGTTCCTTAAAGCCAGAAAGACTGGGGATGGTGGCAAAGAAGAGAATATCAAGGTGCCAGTGTAGTAGAAAATTATAGAAATATTTTATAGTACTAACTCACCATGTTATGCCAATGGCATTCTGATATTTACAAACAAGTGCTAACATGTTATCTAAAATTGTTTTTAAATTTTAAAATGAACCATGTGTTGATAAGAATTAAAGTAATGAATTAAAAAGTTTTTCCCTAATATTAAAGCATTATATGCTCATTATAGAAAATTTGAAAAATAGGAAGAAAAAAGAAGGGGGAAATAACTCTGCCCACCATCCAAAGACTATATTTTAACATTTTGATGGATTTCTTTCTATTCTTGTTATGATAGCTTTTAACTTTTATATTTGTATTATACAAGTAATCTGTGTTCATTGATTAAAACAAAATAACCTACTGATAAACAACTTAAGAACATAAAAATCACACCAAGTCTCACATAGCCAACAATATTCTGGTGTTTATCCTTTCAGAATTGTGTTGTGCATGTCCGTGGCGGGGACAGGGATGAAAGGGAATGAGTGGGAGGGAGAGAGGGCTATTTCTTCTATATAAACTAATTTGTTACTTACTTTGTTTATATTACATTATGAAAATCTTTTCTATATGGATAAATGTACTTCTGCTTCATTTTACTGTCTATATAATATTCTATTATGCTTCTATACAATAGTTGTTTTTATATATATCCATATATATATACATATTCATGTAGTCCATAAATATTTATTTAGTAGCTGCTATGGACTAGACATGTACCTAGTGTTGAATGAGACAACCATGTTTCATGAAGCTAATTTTCTATCTTGCATAACAAATTATAAAAACGAAAGGCAAAGATTGTCCCCATCATTTTATCTGATGAAGAAATTGGGATGCAGAGAAAGAAACTATTTTTGCCAGAACATCTTCCTCTTTAGTAACCAGTGCTCTTTTTCCAGCACACTATCTATGAAGATCTGTGTTTTATAATAATAAGTCTTCAAGTAATGTTTTTTTTAAGTAAAAATGTTACTTCTCTTTAGTTCCAATTAGCATTAGGCTAAGGTAGTTTTAATAGACTTTTTAAGGTTAGAATTTTGTTTGTTCTTGCAAAATGACCTTTTCCCTTCAAATAAAATATTTGTCTCCAGAATATTTAATGCCCTAAATATTGATATTTCCTTAGGAATAAGCATAACTAACCCTAATTTTAAATTTACAAGTTAATTATGCAATTGTTTTTCCTGGAATTGTTTGTGTCTTTAAAATGTTCAGAACCTATTGCATGAGGAAAATGTATTCGGCATTTATAATTAACCATGTAGTTACCTTTACCGGAAATCTTTATTTTTTTAATCCACTTTCTAGTGTCCTTTCCTTTCAGGACTGCCTTTAGCATTGCTTGAATGGTACGTCTGGAGGTGACAAACTCCCCCGGTTTTGTTTAAGACATTTGCAGTATGGGAATGTCTTAATCTATCCCTCATTTTTGAAAGACAGTCAGTCTTTCAAAATGTTATAAAATTGTTGTTTGGCAATTGTTTCTTTTCAGCACTTTAAATATTTTGTCCCACCGCCATCTTTCTTCGATGGTTTCTGATGAGAAATTTATCTTGTGGCTCCTTTGTTACATGACATGTTGTTCCTCTGATAAGCTTTCAGAATTCTTTTTCTTTGGCATTTGACAGTTTGATGGCAGAGTGTGGGTCTATTTAGGTTTATTCTGTTTGGAGTTCTTTGAACATCTTGGATATGTATATGCATGTCTTAAGTTAAATATGGGAACTTTTCAGCCATTGTTTCTTTGAATATTTTCTGCCCCCCCTTTTTTCTCCTTCTGGGCACTCCCAACGTGCCTATAACGGCTTGATATAGTGTCCCATAGGTTCCTCAGGCCTGTTCACTTTCTTCATTTGTTGTTTTTGCTCCTCAGATTGAATGGTTTCAACTATATTGTCTTCAGGTTCTCTCATTCTTTCTTCTGCTAGCTCCAAACTACTGTTGAACCCCTCTAGGAAAGTTTCAATTTATGTTTTAATTACTTTGGTCTTTAGCAATTTTGTTTCCTTTCCATAATTTCAGTCTTTCTACTCTCTTTGTGTTCATCTGTCATTTCCCTAATTTCCTTTAGTTCTTCGTCCATGTTTTCCTTTAGCTCTTTGAGCATCCTTAGGACCTTTTTTTAAAAAAAGTCTTTGTCTGGCTCATCCCAAGCCTGGTCTTCCCGACTTTAGTTTCCTATTAGTTTTTTTTTTTATCATGGGCAGGCACCAGGAAATGAACCCGGATCTCCAGCATTGCAGGTGAGAACTCTGCCAGTGAGCCACCGTGGCTCACCCTCCTATTAGTTTTTAATACTTTAGTTTCCTCCTTTGCCTGGGCCATTGCTTTCTATTTCTTTTTATGTCTGTAACCTTACTTCAAAACCTGGACATTTTGTTATTTTAATGTTTGTGTTTTTTTTTGCTGGAATTTAGACTTTGCAGCCAACAGTTAATTTTAAAAATGGAGGGGGGGAAGAGAGGGATGATATACCTATTCCCAGTCTTTGCAAATTTATCTGTGCCACTGCTCCCCTTCAGGGTTTATCCATACAATGAGTTTAGAGAATTGCTTCTGGTCGAAGTGTAGAGGCCTCCCGGATCCTTTCTGTGTAGGCATCTTCTCTTAGTCAAGCACTTGTGGCCCTGTGAATTCTCCCATATACTCAATTCTGAATGTGCCTTCTTTCCTAGGAAATAGTTTCTTAATGGTTCAGGGCACTGCACTGTATGTCTTATAGCCAGAATCTCCTGCTCCAGGCAACACAACTTGACTGATCTCCCATAGTATTTTGAATGAGAGTTCCAGGAGCTGCCTTCTACAGACAGGGCAAATTCTGGAATGGCAAATGCCTCAGGCCACCAGCTGACAGATTGGGCCTGACATACGTGCTCCCAGTATGTGCACAGGGGCTACTCTGCTGTCTGCATCGGGAGTACAGGCCAGCTCCATACTAAACTGGTGAGGAATAGCAGAGAAGCCAGGCAAGGCCCCACCACTTTTTTTTTTGCATGAGCAGGCACCCAGAATCGAACCCGGGTCTCCAGTATGGCAAGCGAGAACTCTGCCACTGAGCCACCATTGCACCACCCCCTATCACTTTTAAGTAGCATTTTTCTTGATTTTGCCCTTGCTGTGTTTATGTAGTCATTTAACTGTTTTCTGGAGCTTTGAGAAAGATGTCTCTGCCAGTTCTTACTGGTTTGTTCAAAGTTTCCATGTGGATACAGAGGCCTGAATTGTCTTACTTCACCAACTTGATCTTGGTAAGCTGAGTCTTAACCAGATTTAAGGCTGCATTTTCTATGTTTGGCGCTCATCTAGTTACTGCAACCCTTTAATTGTTTTTCAGAAAATGGCTCTGTCAGTTTTTGCTAGTTATTTAAAGATTCTGTGGATAAATGGCACCCTGGAGCCTCTTTATGCTGCCATTTTAGTCAGCTGAAATCTCAGTTAGAGACAATTGAAAATTTTTATTCAACTGAAATCCCAATTCTTTAATTTTTTCCTACAGAGATCCATCTTTACTCCTCAAATGGAAGCACTTCAAATAGAAGCACTTTGATTATCACGTTATATAATATTTGTATTTATCCAACCACCCATTTGTATATATATGTATATATATATATATATACACACACACACACACACACACACAAAGTATTTTTAATTTGGCATCTCCATAGAAAAGTAGATACATGTCCTTGTCTGTGACTTTAAGTAATTATGTCATGTTAAGCATGTCATTTAACTTCTCAGGGCCTCAATTGTAAAATGAAGGGCTCAGCTTCATAGGTGAAGCTTCCTGATGTCCCTTCTTGTCATGTCATAGATCCCTTCTTGATGTCAGGATTCTCATAAGGCTTTTCAGATTTAAGTTTCTGTGCTTGTTGGTACTTGTTATACCCCAAAAGTAGAACAGGCTGAAAATACATGTGATTTAAGTATAGGCTTGGTTCTACTACTGACTGGAATTAGACATCTTTGAGCTGGTCACATTATTCCTTCGGCCTCAGGAAATTATAAGTCTCCTCTAGCTTCTCCAGTATAGATTTCTAAGGATTGTAAAAGTAATTACAGAAATAACTAACATTTTTTTTGAGCATTTATATGTCAGAAATTCTAAGTATTTCACAGAAAATATCTCCTTTAACCTTTATAGCAATCCTTTGGGGAAGATATTATTATAACATGGGTATCTTTTGAAATGATAGCTTTTTTATGAGTTATCAGGAGAGATTAGGATGTTTTCATTGTGAATCCTTTATAGTTTGAAAACTGGCCCTTCCATTAAATAGTCCTTGGTGTCGTAGTAGAAATTGACCATTGGGTCTGAACTAGACTGTGTTACTGTTTAGACTAAGTGGATCGCTGTATTTGAGGAATTGGATTACATGAAAAGGAGAAGTTAAAACACCCTGCAATCTGTCCAAAGGAAGCTGAGTCAGGGTTCAGATGGGCCCCTGACCCATTGAGGTGTTTCACTTCAGAACTGCAACACTTATATCCAGTTTTTAAAATAAACTCTTACCAAATATCAGAACAGTGAAAAAATATTCCAGTTTACAGAAACCCTATGACTTGAATTTTTGAATATGCGAAATAAAACAGATTATCCTTTTCTATAGTGTAGGTTAGTTGCCTAATGGTGGTTTGTATCAAATGCTATCCTCCCTTTTTTATCTTTAAGTACCACAGAAATGTACAAACTAAGCCTTGTTCCTTTCCTAGGAACAACAACAGAAATAAATAAGAATGGATTTGTAAGTAGATGATAATGTAAATCACAGATAAATGTGGAAAACTGACAGTAATTGAACATGGGATTTTATCCAATAGCTGTATACTTAGTTGAATAAGATCTGAGTAAATTTCTGTAATTAGACCATATTAGATGATTAGCTGATGTATCTATATATTAATCAAAATGTATTGATGAGTAAAATTTATTATAATATAATAAAACATTGCATTTATTATATTTAAAATGAATCTACACACATTTTCAACAGTTGACTTAAATTCAGGTTGACATCTTCATTTCAGTCTTCAAAGTGCTTATTAGCATTTCAATGAAGTTAAAGCTTACTTAGCTCTTTGCAACTGACAAAAGACCTCTGAGTTGACAATCTTGTCCTAAATAAAAAATGATTTTTAAGGCAGATGCAGTGCTTTTCAAATCAGTACTCTAGAAAAAGAAAAAAAGAAGAAAGAAAAACAAAGCAAAGAGAAAATCTCCCAGCTCTTTAACACAATTTGACAGCATCGTTTTCCATGGTCTCTCTCAGAGGCTAGGAAACCAGCAATAGTAAATAGGATTAGCACTAATAACTATAAAAGAGAAAATTAGAGGCTGAGTTCACCTCTGCTCCAAGGAACAGCTACAGAAGTGACAGGAAAACGACCAGGACAGCAATTCCAGGGTGCAAATGACCTGAGAGGGTCTTCTACACTACATAAGAAGGTCCTGGTTGAAAAAGGTGAGGAATTGAAATGTAGAGAAACAGAGACCATCCAGCTAGTGCAAAGCGCCTGATATACCCCTTTTTCAACAGAGGCCCTGAGCCCTCAGGAGTGCACTGACACGGAGGTGGGGATGAGGAAATAATTCAAGACCCATTCCTTGAACATGCCACATCTATGCATGCTGCCCCCACCCCTGTGACTCATGCCTCCCCCTGCACCCCACAAACCCAAGCCCCATGCCCCTCCCCATCCCACGCTCCACGCAACCTAGCTCCGCCCCCCGACTCCTCAAGCACTCTTACCCACACTCCCCAGGACCTACGCATCATTGCCCCGTGCCCTGAGCGCAAGCACACCCAGATCCCAACTGCCCCCACACCTGCACCCTGTTCACTCTAAACTGTCACCACACCCCACCCTGCTCCACACGCTCATGCATGCCCAACCCGGCTCTGCCCCACCACCCAGTGCATGAGCATACCCCACACCCCACCCACCTGCCCTGGGCAGTGCACACCCACATCCTGCCCACCCATGCACCCACATACCCACGCCCCACCCCCTTGACCACTGCACCTCACCCCCCACCTTGTGCACACATGTACCCCCATCCAAACCTCCGGCTTGCCTCATACACACGCACACCAGTCTTCCCTGTCACCCACACCATTCACTGCCCTTATACTTTGAAGCCTGCCCGAGCTGCACCCCACCCCCATGGCCCCAGTGCCACAGCCCCCTCCCAGGCACCAGAGTAGCACCCCTGCCTCACACCTAGCCCTGCTTCGTGCCACAACTGCACCCCACCCCAAGTACTGTGTCTTGTCCCAGGTCTGTCCCACAAGTACAAAACCTTAGACAACTGAGGGAAATCAACTTCCAAAGTAACTCTATCAAGATAATTAAATGCCTCAAAGGGGACAGAAAATCACAAAAATCATATGAAGAGGCAGACAGATATAGCCCAGCCTAATAGCCAAATTGAAACACTGGAAGAGACACAGACTTTGGAACAACTAATCAAAGATGTTCATACAATTCTACCAAATAAAATCAGTGGGTTAGCTAGTGACATATAAGAGATCAAGAAGACATTAGAAGAGCATAAAGAAGAATTTGAAAGAGTAAATAGAAAAATAGCAGATATCACAGACATGAAAGATAATGTAGACCAAATTAAAAATATACTAGAGAGTGGGCCAGGGTGGCTTAGCAGGCAGAATTCTTACCTGCCATGCCAGAGACCTGATTCCCAGTGCCTGCCCATGAAAAAAAAAAAAAAAAATACTAGAGACGCACAACAGTAAATTAGAAAAGGCAGAAGAAAGAATAAGTGAACTACAGGACAATTGATTTTGAATGCACAAAAAGAACAAGTAGCAGAAAAGATGGAAAATTTTGAACTGGATCTCAGGGAAATGATGGACAGCACAAAATATTAAGAATCTTAGGTGTCCGGGCCACGGTGGCTCAGCAGGCAAGAATGCTTGCCTGCCATGCCAGAGGACCCGGGTTCAATTCCTGGTGCCTGCCCACATAAAAAAAAAAAAAAAAAAGAATCTTAGGTGTCCAAGAAAAGGAAGAGAAGAGTAAAGTGCTAGAAAGATTAGGTGAAGAGATAATGGGGGAAACTTCCCAACCCTTATAAAAGAAATATATATATGTAAATCAAAGAATCCCAACGAACCACAAATAGGATAAATCCAAATAAGCCTACTCCAGATTTTGAGAGGCTGTTTTATATGTGTACAACCTGGTATTTAAAGATAAGAATGAAGTCTATCAGGTTGGGATTAAGGTAATTTGCAATACAGGGTAAGGAAGACATTGTCTATATTTTAGAACATCATCTACTCTTTAAGACCAAAGGAAGAAAGGTTCATGTTGTCCAGAACCTAAATTTTCTGTAGCATATACTCTAACTCAGTCTGTCTGGATAGATCATTTAAACAATCCAAATACAGGGAGCCCAAAATAAGAATGAGAGCCTTTAATCCTGTTTAGCTTAATGTAATGCCTGGATACATCCCACAGTATATTAAGCAGAGAATCAAAATGTATTGGCATTTAGTAAAATAGGTCATTAATATAGCAATGTAGATATTTGTAAGAACTTTCTACTTGAGATTTTGAGAACATTCACAGTTTTGACAGCTGATCAAATGGTATGTAAGTTGTTTTTAATACTTAGAATTTAAGAACTTTGTTATCTGAATATGTAGATTTTTTTCCTTGTTGCCTTCATTTTAAATTTGTTTATGAAACTTACTGCACAAACCCAGGCTTTACAATGATTATATGGATACTTTGTTTAAATATGCCTATGGTTAAGCTAAGATATCCATTGTTGGTGGTTCTAAGTATATTGTTTGTTTTCTTAAAAAACATGTAAAAAATACTTAAAAAGTGTTGGCAAATTCCCTTGAGGGATGGGAGAAAAAATATGGAACTATTAAACTTTACCAACAGGGAAACCCCTGATACTGTGTCAAACTTTAGAGACACCAAAATCATTAGGCCAAGCCCCTGATCTTGAGGCTTGCTCTTATGAAGCTTATGTATGTAACAAAGAGGCTTCGCCTGCCTATAGGTAAGCCTAAGAGTTACTTCCAGAGGACCTCTTTTGTTACTCAGATGTGGCCTCTCTCTCTCTCTCTCTCTCTCTCTCTAAGCTCAACTCTGCAAATAAAACCATTGCCCTCCCCCTACATAGGACATACCATCCAGGGATGAAAGTCTTCCTGGCAGCATGGGAGATGACCCCTGGCCCTGGCACCATGGGATCAACAATGCCATCCTGACCAAAAGGGGGAAAAGAAGTGTAACAGATAAGGTATCAGTGGCCAAGAGAGTTCAAATAGAGTTGAGAGGCTACTCTGGAGGTCACTCTTAAGCAAGCTTCAGTTAGACATTGCTACCTACCATAACTTGCCAAACCCCAACCAAAACCATCCCTGCCAATCCTAAAGAACACCTAGGGCATTATATAAGATTCTACAAAGGTTCCATGCACTAGGGTAACTTTCCCAGAATGTACAACCTCCAGATGGGTTCCTGAACCAGATAAATCCTGAAATGAAGAGGGCCCAGCCTCTCGGGACCATCAATTATTTTCATCCCCCTATCCTATATTATTAACAGCCCTTCCAACATGAAAAAGCTAGAATGGGCATAGCCCAAATACCCCTAAAGAGTGGGAGAAGGATCAAAAGTGGTGGTAGAGTTATACAGAGAAGGTAGGTTTACAAGCAAGTATGTTTGCTGAATCATTATATCTATATTTCTTTTAGTCTCCAGTATCTTAGGGCAGCTAGAAATAAAAACTAAAATTGTAGAATTGTAACCCATGCCAAACTCTGAAATCTATTCTACACAACTAATTGTTGTAATGTGCTTTAAAATCTGTTGCTTTTTTGTATATATGTTAGTTTTTTGCAAAAAAAAGTTGATTGTGATGATAAAATGCATAGCTATATGATGATATTGTGAATAGCAATTGCACACTTTAGATGATTACATGCAATGTGAATATAAAATATATAACAATAAAAAATAAATAGTCAAAAAAGATCAAAGACATGAAGTTATAAAAGAGAAGATAGAATTTAACAAATGAATATGAGTCCTGGATCATATATTGATATTTCTTTTAGTATAGTGTCTTGGATCAGCCAGAAGGAAAAATCTAAAATTGTGCACTTTAACGCATACTGAACTCTGAAAACTCTTCTTTAACTAATTGTTGTGGTGTGCTTTGAAATTTATTGCTGTTTTGTATATGTCATTCTTCACAGTAAAAAAAATTTTTTTTTAATTTCTAAAAAGCCCAGGGCCAGATGGCTTCATAGGAGAATTTTATCAAGCATTCCAAAAAGAAATAAACCACTCCTCCTCAAACTCTTCCCAAAAAATTGAGGAAAAAGGAACACCACCTAACTCATTTTATGAAGCTGACATCACTCTAATACCAAAACTGGATAAAGATGCTATAAGAAAGGAAAACTACAGGCCAATCTCTCTAATGTATATAGATGCAAAAATGCTTAACAAAGTACTAGCAAATCAGAGGCGCACAGTTGGCTGAGTGGTAGAATGCTTCCCTTCCATGCGGGAGACCCAGGTTTGATTCCTGGACCATGCACCAAAAGAAAAATACTAGCAGACCTAATCCAACAGCACATTAAAAGACGTATAAACTATGACCAAGTGAGGTTTATACCAAGAATGCAAGGGTGGTTCAACACAAGAAAACCAGTCAATGTAATACAGCACATTAACAAATTGAAAGGGAAAAATCACATGATTATCTCAATTGATGCTGAAAAGCTATTCAACAAAATTCAACATCCTTTTCTGATAAAAGCTCTTCAAAAGGTAGGAACCAAAGGTAACTTACTCAATATGATATAGGGCATATATTGTACAACCACATAGCCAGCATCATACTCAATGGTGAGAGACTAAAAGCCTTCACCCTAAGATTAGAAACGAGACACTCTCTCACCACTATTATTCAACATTGTACTAGAAGTTCTAGCTAGAGCAAACAGGCAGAAAAAAGAAATAAAAGGCATCCACATTGGAACAGAAGAAGTAAAACTTTCATTATTTTCAGATAATATGATCCTTCACTTGGAAAAACCTGAGAAATCTATGACAAAGCCACTTGAGCTAATAAACAAATCCAGCAAGGCAGCGGGATATAAGATTAATGTGCAAAAATCAGTAATGGTTCTATACACACAAGCAATGACCTAACTGAGGAGACAGTTAAAGAAAAAAATCCATTCAAGCTAGCAACTAAAAGAATCAAGTATTTAGTAATAAACTTGACTAGGATGTAAAGGACCTGTATGCAGAAAACTACATAACATTGCTAAAAGAAATCAAAGAAGATCTAAATAGATGGAAAGACATTCCCTGCTCATAGATAGAGAGGCTGAATGTAGTTAAGATGTCAGTTCTACCCAAATTGATGTACATATTCAATGTGAAAACAATAAAAATTCCAATAACGAACTTTGAAGACTTGGGAAAGTTAGTTAGCAAATTCATTTGGAAGGAAAAGAGACCTCAAGAAGCTAAAAAAAGAATGAAGTAGGAGGATTAACACATCCTGATTTTTGTTTTTTGTTTTTTTTTTTTTTCGTGTGGGCAGGCACCAGGACTCAAACCCGGGTCTCCGGTATGGCAGGCAAGAATTCTGCCACTGAGCTACTGTTGCACCACCCAACACATCCTGATTTCAATGCTTATTATAAAGCCCACAGTGGTCAATACAGTATGGTACTGGCACAAAAATAGAGGTATTGACCAATGGAATCGAATTGAGAATGTGGAAATAGACAACCAAATCTATGGTCAATTGATCCTCAACAAGACCCCCAAATCCACTGAGCTGGGACAGAATAGTCTTTTCAATAAATGGGCATGGGAGAACTGGATATCAATAGCCAAAAGAATGAAAGAGGACCCTTACCTTACACCCAGTGCAAAAATTAGCTCAAAGTGGGTCAAATACCTAAATATAAGAACCAGGACCATAAAACTCCTGGAAGAAAATGTAGGGAAACATCTTCAAGACCTGGTAATAGGAGGTATTTACCTAAACTTTCCACCCCCACCCCCAAAACACAAGCACTGAAAGAAAAAATAGATAAATGGGAACTCCTCTAGGATAATCTCTTGACTGTTTGAAATCTCTCAGCCATTGAAACTATTTTGTCTCATTTCCCTCTTCTCCCTTTTGGTCAAGAAGGCTTTCTCAATCCCATGATGCTGAGTCCCAGCTCATCGTAGGAGTCCTGTCTCACATTACCAGGTAGATTTACACCCCTGGGAGTCATATCCCATATAGCAGGAAGAGCAGTGAGTTTACCTGCTGAGTTGACTTAAGAGAAAGAAGCCACATCTGAGCAACAAAAGAGTTTTCTAGGGTTGTCTCTTAGGCATAAATTATAAGTAGGCTTAGCTTCTCCTTTGCAGGAATAAGCTTCATAGGGGCGAACCCCAAGATTAAGGGCTCAGCCTGTTGAAGTGGTTTTCCCACCTACTTGCAAGAGTATCAGGAATTCTCCAAATGGGGAAGTTGAGTATTTCCTCCTTTCTCCCCAGTCCTGCAAAGGAAATTTGCAAATACTTTTTTATTCTCTGTCCAAATTACTCTGGGATATGGCATCAAACTAACCTATACAAACCAACAAGATTTCACACCCTATTCAAGATTCCATGTAATTATGGTGTTCAAGTAAAGAAACCATACAAGTTAAATTAGACGATGTGTGTTCTAGTTTGCTAGCTGCCGGAATGCAATATATCAGAAACAGAATGGCTTTAAAAAAGGGGAATTTGTTAAGTTACAAGTTTACAGTTCTAAGGCTGAGAAAATGTCCCAATTAAAACAAGTCAATAGAAATGTCCAATTTAAGGCATCCAGGGGAAAGATACCTTGGTTCAAGAAGACCAATGATGTTCAGTGTTTCTCTCTCAGCTGGAAGGGCACAAGGCGAACATAGCGGCATCTGCTGGCTTTTTCATGGCTCTACGAAAAGGGGCTCTCTCTGTGGTAGATTCAGTTGTCAGCTTGGCCAGGTGAACGTGCCTAGTTCTGTTGCTGTGGACATGAGCCAACGGTACGTGAACCTCATCTGTTGCTGATTACATCTGCAGTCGGCTAGGAAGCATGCCTGCTGCAGTGAATGATGTTTGACTTAATTGGCTGGTGCTTAAATGAGAGAGCTCCACGTAGCTCAGCCCAAGCAGCTCAGCATACCTCATCTCAGCACTCACAGCTCAGCCCAGGCCTTTGGAGATGCAGAAAGAAGTCACCCCGGGGAAAGTTGTTGGAGCCCGGGGGCCTGGAGAGAAGGCCAGCAGAGACCATCCTGTTCCTTCCCACGTAAGAGAGAACCTCAGTGGAAAGTTGGCTGCCTTTCCTCTGAAGAACTAACAAAATAAATCCCCTTTTATTAAAAGCCAATCTGTCTCTGGTGTGTTGCTTTCCGGCAGCTAGCAAGCTAAAACATTCTCCAAAATGTTTCCTCTTTTAAAGAATTCCAGTAAGCAGCTCCACCTTTAATGGGTGGAGACACACCTCCATGGAAACAATTAAAATCTCCCACCCAGCAATATTGAATGAGTATTAAAGGATATGGCTTTTCTGGGGTCCACCACAGATTCAAACCAGCACAATGTGCTACCCAAAATATAAATTTTGCACCAAATAAGTTTCTGTCCCTTTGGTCTCACACATGAGTTGAAGTTTGAAGATATTGACCCTATCATCCTTTACCCAATATTCTGATTTACCTTACTTAGAGAACTCTTAAAGGCACATACATATTGGAAAAAGAGAGAGTTATCTGGAGTGGAACGAAGTTTAACAGTTACCATTAGAATCCCAGAAGCACCATGAGAGGAGGGAGCACCTTATCAGAGAGGGTTTGGAGTAGGTGAGTAGAGATTTAATAAATAAACTCAATCTTTATTAGAGAATGTGATTATTTTGCCCAAAATAGGATGAAAAAGTCCATTACTCATCCAAATACTTATCCCAATTGAAATTGAATTCCTTAAATGTGTAATAATTTCTTTAAAATTTAAAGATTTTACATTTGCACTTTCTCAGGCTACATGTCCGATACCTAAGCCCTTATATTTTAATACCCTATTCTTTTAAAGAATAATGCATCCTAATTATGTAATTGCTTATGGCACTGGCCATTCTGGCATCTCTGTTATAAATATAAGACTTGGATAATTGTTTACCCATGAGACTGAAATGGCTTTCCACCTTGTAAATTATGTATGTCTTTTTGGTGATTTTAATGGAAAGCTTAATTACCTACTTCTAAAGACAGCTTAATTAGTTGCTCAAGAGGGTACTCTCTCAACTCATTGGTTTTGAAGGGAGTTTTATTGATTTGCTTTTATTTAAGGAATAGGAAAAGCCCATATGAAAACAAAAAAGATGCCTCATGCTCAGTAACTCTCCTTGAAGCCCTGATAGATGTTTGACAAAGGATTTGCATATATCTAAGTAAGAGTAATGCATCACTTTACCTGCCACCATCAAAACAATGAAACAGACTTTTGCACTTAAAATTCCAGAAATTAATCACCAAGATTGACCTTACTTCTCTGTAAGTTTTAAACCCAAGTGATAAGCTTAGAACTCCATGGGAGGTGGTCATTTTCATCTGTCACTGTTTCTGCTTGCTGATGGTTCTGAGTCTTTGTGACCCCTGTGGCTTTGTTAGGCTAAGAATCAGTCTCATCACATGTTAAGTGATCATATCTGAAGAGCCCAGGGAAACACGACATAGTGGAAAGAGGATACAGAATATGTGCCTCTGAGCTAATTCCTTAATATCACTGAATTTTAGTTTCCTTCTGAAAAACAGGAATATGAAATTAGAATAAAGTAAGTAAATTGCTTAAGTAGCAAATAAATTTTTGCTGATTATTGGCCTCATAGTTGGGCAGTGTGAGAACCAGTCCTGGATTGTATACTTTGTCCCAAATTAGCAGAAGAATAAAATAAAGATATTGCAAAATAGGACTAGAACAGGAATATTGTCAATTACCTCACAGATTACTTCTCGGTTATGACAACATGGTTATAGAATCAGGCCTACAGCTGGAAAAAGGTTTTAAAAGGTTTCTTCCAAGCACCCAAGCCTGTTGTCCTGAGACTAGAACATGCACCTGTCTGCCTACTAGGCAGGATATGCTAAACCTAAAGATACATATGACACATCTTCCTAGAGCATCAGATTTACTTAGTAGTAATTAATTGAAAACAATTATATATAAAACAAGCATGGGTATATTATAGAGAGCTTAGAGAGTCACTCTTGGGTCCCTGCAAGTCCCTGTTCAATGTCCTCTATCACTGGGACCATTTTTATGGAAAAGGTAGTGAGAAACTAGCCTAAACTCTGGCTCGATAATCTTAAATAGCATTTGACCTTATCAACCTAGGTCCTCCCATTGCTCAGTTAAATTATCTCCCATTGACCAATCTTGTATGGAGGAGGAAAACAGGGGGCTGCAGATTCCTCTCAATATATTAAAATGTCACTAAAAGAAAGATATTAAATCATCTATTAATCTTTTCTTCTTCCTCCTCACAAGAACTAATTTTTGCATTCTGTATTTTCTGTGTCTTGTTTTCTACCTTACTAATCCTTTGCGGGACTTGTCCAAATGCCTCAAATCACTTTTAAGATGTCAAGTTCTAAATGGGACACATTATATATAAAAAAAGGATGTAATGGTTAACACCCATATGAAGGAGATTATCCAGGTTAGGGGTTAAGTTCTCTTTAGTTTCATTAGAATCATTTAACAGGAATGATTAACTGTTAAACTGAAATACTATGAACACGATATGAAAAAGAATTGCAAGCTATTTTTTAATGTCATCTTGATTTAAAATGTGCAGTATAGCAGTGTCACCACAAAGGAAAAGACAAGTTAATGTCTGACAGTGCAGTGGACGATTAACACATACATGAATTATATTCATGCTCACACTTCTTTCCAGTGTAGTTGTTAATGAAAGTTGAATCTTTTACCCTCAGGCCCCTTTTGTCATTAAAAAAAATTTTTTTTAGATTGTAAAATATAACATATATACAAAAAAGCAATGAATTTCCAAGTACATTTTAATAAGTAGTTATAGAACAGATTTTAAAGTTTGGTGTGGGTCCCAGTTCCATGATTTTTTATTTTTTCTTCTAGCCGCTCCAAGACTTTGGAGACCAACAGAAATATCAGTATTATGATTCAGCAGTCATACTCATTTGTTAAATTCTGTCATCTCTGTAATACTCCTCCTTCTCTTTACAAAACATATATACATTAAAGCAATAAACTTCAAAGTACATCGCAACAATTAATTGTAGAACAGATTTCAGAGTTTGGTATGGGTTACAATTCCACAATTTTAGGTTTTTACTTCTAGCTGCTCTAAGATACTGGAGGCTAAAAGAAATGTCAGTATAATGATGCAGCACTCATACTCATTTGTTAAACCCTGTCTTCTCTGTATAATTCCACCATCATTTTGATCTTTCTCCCACCCTTTAGGGGTGCTTGGGCTATGCCCATTCTAATCTTTCATGTTGGAAGGGGCTGTAGATAATATGAAGTAGGGGGATGGAACTAGTTGATATTCTAGAAAGGCTGGCCCCTCTGCATTTCAGGACTTATCTGGTCAAGGGACCTATCTGGAGGTTGTAGGTTTTGGAAAGTTACCCTAATGCATGGAACCTTTATAGAATCTTATATATTGCCCTAAGTATTCTTTAGGATTGGCAGGAATGGTTTTGGTTGAACTATTGCCATTTTAAAGTAATAAAAATGGAATTTCATTTTACAAGTATGTTTGAACATCACCTACCTTCTG
>PVIY010013697.1:0-58471 GCA_004026745.1 Myrmecophaga tridactyla
ACAGTCCTTCTCAGGTCTTGCCATCCTGGAAGTCCCAGAGCTCCTGCTTCACCAAACTCAGTCTCCTTCACACATCATCACTGGAACTGTAAAACTTTGTGCGAAGGGTGGTTTTATTGCCTCTTCAAGGTCTGTGGAGAACTGAGACACACACCAAAGACTCCTGTCTGTAAACATCTCTAGAACTGAGTTGAACTCCTGTCTCTGTCTAAAAGATGCACCTAAACTTCAGGAGGTGCAGGAACATGTTTTCCTCCTTTCCCCTTAATTGCAGAGAAGGTTTAAAAGAGGACAACCACTTTATACAGAAATTCCCTAGTTCTTTCCTAGAATTCTCTTCACCTGGGTGGATCTGTGGGTTCTGTAGCTCAGCAGGTTTCCAGCCCAAAACAAGATGTAATATCCCCTGATGAACCATACTCCCAAAATTAATGATATATTCCTTTAAGGCTCCTTTGCCGACCATCCACACTTGATTTTGTGGAAATGAAAGCATTCCTCTCCATCCCCCTGGAGAAGCCAGACTAGGTTTTCACTATGTATTTGTAGCCCCACCACTCCCTTCTTTTCTTTTTCATGTATTAGACAAAACGTAGACTGTTCATAAGGCTCACCAACAGTTTCTGAGTAAACCCTGCAGAAAGGCAAAGTCTACAAATGATGGGATCTCTTTTTTCAAAGAATATGACCATTTCCCACAATTCCCAGACCAAAAGAAAAGGTCTACAGGACCTTCAATATGTGTGTGTGTGTGTGTGTATATATATTTGTATTTTTTCGCACAGCAACAACGACAAAAAAAGACATTACAGAACCTAGTTAGACATTGTGGACTACCCATTTTTAATTTGGGAATTTTGTATTTGTGTTAACACTGATTGAAAGATAAAAGCTAAGATAGTAAGAAAATACTTTAAATATTTTTCAAGTACTAAGTACTCAAAATCAACTATTTTTACAATATTTGAGGCAGAACGTGGGATGCTGTCTTGCTAATATCAACAAATTTCAGTGTTTTGACCTATTCTCTTAATTTATTTCTTATTTTGCCATCAAATCACATTGCTTGCTTGCTATTTTGCTAATTGTGAAATGGGAATAATAACCATTCCACAATGTGTTATGTATTAATTTGCTAATTTTGTTAAGCAATTGGAAAACTGAGCACACTAACTGTTATTGTTGCTTGGAGAATGAAGATGTCTCCAACAAAGCATAGAAGAGGCGCTGCAGAGTTACAGTAAATTCAACCTGATGCTGCTATTAGTTTAAATGCCTGAGCTAAATGGTACCAGCGAAGATCATTAACTTTGCTTTCATAGCAATTTTCTTAATGTTATTTAGCAACTCCACTTTGAAAATACCCATTTCACATCACTGTAGCCTAAGGAGCATCATTAGTAGTGAAATTACATGTTTGATTGCATAGCCAGCGAAGAGTTAATGTCATGTCCTAAGGATCTATCACCAGCTGATACTACTACATATCTACTCAGAGAGTGTGCCTCACTGCACACTACCCAGACTCAATAGTGGAAGGCATATTAAATGGATAAAAATTCATCCACCGTAAATTTAGAATAGTAAAAGGAGCAATTCCACATGCGGTTTGTTGCAACTTACTAAATAAGTATCTATTCATTATTGTCTAATAAATGCATAACTCAGCAAAATGATTTGAGTAAGATGAAAGTTATTAGAAACACAAATAAAAAAAATAACTGAACCCCCATGCCCATTGAGAACTGTATGAATATTTCTTAATATAGCCTAGGAATGACCATGCCTTTAACAAATGAAAATTCTTTCAATAATATGACAAAATCATTAGGGTAAGAACTTCTCCAGAAAACAATGCAATATAACAGCTATTGAAACTCGAGAGCAATTGAAACATTGCAGTTGAACCAATTATTTATTCGTTCTTCCACTTTTTTGTACTTTCACAATTGCTTATGAAAATGCATATATTTTTGAGAGATAAGTGATTTTGTTACCTTTGTGCAAAAGTGATTCATTTAATCCAATTAATATTTATTGAACCCCTATATGTAGATAAGCACTCAATATATAGGCATTATTAGTTAATTTATTTTAAAATTACTAGAACTGCATTTTAGGCATCCTCACCTTTATTCTAGCAATTATATGTTCTTATGTTTTGGGGTAAACATGCATTTTATGCTCAATTTGCCTTTTCAAAGACAGGTGTAATCCATGAGAAGAAAAAGTAGAAAAGAACTATACTATTATTAAGTGGTTAAATCTCTTCTTTCATGGTCAATGACATGATCTCAGTTTTCTTTCCAATCTCTGGTCTCTCTATTACTGGTCTCCTTTTTTTACTTATTTTTCCTTTAGTATGGATATTCCTTAAGATTTGCGCCTTGCTCTACTCACACACTTTAATGGTTTTATTTGCAATATTAATATAATTGAAACTTCAATCAATATTCATCTATCCATCCATTCACCCACACATGCATACATCCACCCATTCATTCATTCAACATGTATTGAAAGCTACTATATTCCAAATAAGTGGATTCAATATTGAGGATTCGAAAATGAGCAAGACACAACTCCAGCTTCAAGAGCCAAATGAATGTGGATATTTCCATCTGTATAGACAGACATCTCCTTAAACTCAAATTATTCCTAATTAAGTCTTTTATACACCTGATACTGGATTTCTATCCAATATATTCTATTTATGCTAATGGTGATTTCATGTTTCCAGTCTCTCAGGCTTAATTTACTAACCCTACCTTTCTCATAATGTCCACCAATCAATTGACATTCAATTTATTTTCTTCAATTTTTCATCACTTCACCGGACTACTGGAGTTTGCTAAACCTCCTTATTTATAAAAAAATATATTTTAAAATAGCATCACAGTACATGATGATGAGAGTAAACATGTATATTAAATATATAAAATAATGCTGAAGTATTGTGAAAATCTATTCTCCCACTCCTACCCACTCACAGAATGGCTCCTTAGAAGTGAGAATATTAGCTAATATTTCTAACATTTATTGATTGGTTTCTGTATGTCAAGTACTGGGCTAAGCATTTATCATTCATTATCTAATAATATTCTTACAATGACCCTGTGAGGAAGGTTCCATTTCTGTCACCCATTTAGAGGCAAGGAAACAGGGTTAGAGAGTCAAGTGACTTGATTAAATTCTTATAACTAAGGAATGGCTATCCAGATTTAAATTACAGAAGTCAAAAATTTCAGAATCCATGTTCTTCACTTTTCTGCTATTATGTGTTAGTAAGAGTAAATTGTCTCTGGCCTTTCTAGTTATGCTCATAGCCCTAAAGAATATGCCTTTCAAGAAATCAATTTAGACAGTATCTATTGCCTCTGCACTAAGAAAGGTAAGGATATTGGTCATTTTCCTTATGCGCACTTCCACTACCTCTTCCTTCCAAATAAGACATACATATACACATATACATGATCTTTTCTAGTTA
Source organism: Myrmecophaga tridactyla (assembly GCA_004026745.1). Lineage (NCBI taxonomy): Eukaryota > Metazoa > Chordata > Mammalia > Pilosa > Myrmecophagidae > Myrmecophaga > Myrmecophaga tridactyla. Next base: position 3,488 of record PVIY010013697.1, read on the forward strand.
TTTCTTATCTTCAGTTTAACTGGTTTTGCCCAAATAAAAACATAATATGGAAACTATTCTACTCCTTGCCTTTTCATCTAAAAATATCTTGCTAATATTTCGATATCTGTACATTTACAATTGTGTTATTATTTTTAATGGCTGTTTAAAATTTGTACTACATTGTAATATATCTACATTCCATTCATTTAATCAGCCTCTATTCATGGATGTTTAGGTTACTTCTATTTTATATTACAAACAACAATTCACTGAACCCTGAACATCTCTGTATTCCAGTTTAGAAATGCTTTTTTTGCAGGTTCCAAGACTCACAATGGAGTCTCAGTTCTCCCAAGAGTGAATTCAATGTATTTAGAGAACAGCCTCCCTCCACTTCCCTCCCCGCACCCCATCAAGAGTACATCAAGAGTACATGACAGATTGTCAGTCTTTGAAAACCAATGGGTTAGGTTCTTCGAAATCAATCTGTATTATGCCCAACAATAAATGCCCCTGTTGAGTTCTCATTCTTACTCCTGCCTTCCTTATTGCCAACTCTGAGCCTATTCTTTGCAGGTCCTGCAAAATAGATGGACTGTCTCTTCCACCTAAGGATGCAAGAGCCCTGATTTGAAGTAGTGACTACTTTTGAAGAAGTAGTGCCTACTTCTGTTGTGTTGCTTTTCTTATACATTTCAATCTGATTTCTATTTCTCATACAGGGAAGAATTCTGTTTCAGGCTCTGTTGTTATAGGCTCATTCACTTCTATATATATTTATTGTTAGTTACATTGACTCTTAGGCAGGTGGCTAGATAAAAAGTCCATATATATTTTGTAATGGAAAAATTACATTGATATTTAAACAAATTTTTGTAGTCACAGTGTTCCCTGGAGGAGAATAAATAATATGAACCCTCAATTTTATCAGAGATCATCTGAGTTACTTCTGCTTATTTGTTTGGAATATATATATCTATTTATATATTTACTGCCTATAATTTTTCCATGGGTTTTTTTTTTTTTTTTTTTTTTTGCATGGACAGACACTGGGAATTGAACCCGGGTCTCCGGCTTGGCAGGCGAGAACTCTGCCACTGAGCCACCATGGCCCACCCCCGTGTATTATTTAACTAGGCTTTGATCACATATGAAACTACATACAAATAAGAAAATAAAAAAATAAAAATCACAAATGCAGTAACTATAATGCTACAAATAAAAGACCGATGAAAACTAGAGCATGGATATATGTAGAGACCATGTCCGTTTAACTATTGTTGATGTTGTAAAAGTGAGGAAAAAGTAAGAGGGATAATTTGTTAAATCATATAGAAAATTGAGTTACCAATCCCTGTCATGAACTTGTAATGGGAAAGGGGAATCTGCTGCTCTTTCATGACATGGGACCACTCAGTTCCTAGCTGCTACTACTGGTGAGAGCATCTTGCTGCACAGAGTGAGATTTTGGAGTATGAATGTTAATAACCACAATGACTTCACCCAGACTTACCTAAAGAATCACAATCATTCTGAACATTGGACAAGACGCTGGTTTGTTTGATTTATTGAAACAGGGCAGGTTGGTTTCTAAGGTGGAATCTAACAATGAATTTTTTAAGGAAGATTTTTGACTGTTATTTTATCTTATGTGCTAAATTTAAAGCCCAACTCCTCTATAAGTTAGGACTGTACTGTTTCGATTGACTGGATAATAATATACAAGAATATTACCCTTCCAAAAATGATACATGATTCATTTTATGACCCTTATGTCTAATAAAAGAAAATATACAAATTCTTCAAGGGAAGCAAGATGTTTGTTGGAACTTGGTCCTGATGTGAGTTTTTCAGTGGCTCTTGAGTTGAGGTGATAATGAGTGAGATAGTGAACAAGATGAATATTTGCCAGGTAAATCTATTACCTCCTACTTTGTATAGTGCTGGGAGGAAAAACAATTAAAGGCAGGACTCCACTTCTTTATTTGTAAGCCTGAAGCTTCAGAGGATATCCACTAAAGAAACTGATACTGTATATCATGAGGATTATTTTGTTTAATGACATAAAGGGGGTCAAATCCTGAAAGTTAATTTACCTGGAAATATGAGCTTAGCCCAACTATTTGTAGAAGGGTATGTAAAATAGATCTTAAGGTTTCAATTAGGGATGCCTCCCTTAGTTGCTAATAAAATCTATTAATGATAAATTAAGAGGAGGTATTTACAGAAAGATTTGTAGAATATATTTGTATTGTTTCAATAAAGCATAGATGAAAAATTTAAGTCTGCTTCCAAAACACAATAATTTGGAATAATTGTTTAGTTGACAGATAGTCTATATCATTTTCTTGTTTCCTGCCTCCAATTTTTATTAAGTAATATTTATATCAGTCAGCAAAAAAGCAAGGGTCCTATTACTAATGTCAACAAAAATAAATATATAGACTTAATCCTAACTATCTTCTATCAATTTTCCTATTCTTGAACCAAGATATAATAGGTTCATGACGCTGTTAGAATTGATACAGATGCTGCTATGTAATGATATGTACATCCTGTCTTAGACCATGTCTTGACTGTGTTGAGACACATTTTGATTTGTTGGCTTGATTTGACAAGGAAAATAATTCTAATTAGGTCAATTCTCAAAGTATCATTTAAACAAGGAAGATGTACCCTATGCTACCCCCACTCTCTGCCAGACACTTGGCCCTATCATTTCCACCTAGAAATATAGGTTCTATTGATGGCAGCTTCTTCAGATTGGCCATATTCACCAGGACTATACAAGTGGATTATCTCACTGTCTTATTTCTTGCAAATATTCATTCAGTGGAGTGGATGTCTGATCACTATTGGCTCAAATATATCTTACTGATGGAAACTGAGTTTGAACAAAAAGAGACATCAAAACATTTCAATGTTCAGTTCATACTGACAGTTCAGAGTTATCTCTAGTTCATGTTATAATTTATACCAAAGTGAACCCAAAGGCTTGACATTTTCTGTAGGAAAATTCATACACAAGCCTTGACGCCTACTTTATTCATTCCAGCACCCAGGGTAGAATTTAAGAATGCTCCTCTAAAACTCAGCATTAGTAATCAATTGTACTGAGCCATGCTTTTGAATGTGAAGTGATGCTATATATAGCTAGAACAGAAGTCTGGCAAATCTTTGACTTCAAGAAATTCTTTGAAAACAATTTCTTTGCATATGTAAAAGCTTACAATATAATAAATCTATGAGAAAAGAATAAATCAAGATTTAGGGAGTGTTGGCTAGTTTGGGAGGAAAATACTTTAAATCTTAACTTCATGCAGTACATCAAATAAATTCGAAGAGGATTAAAAGATAAGAATTTAAAAATTAAAGTGAAAAAATGTAAACGTATTTTTCTTCTAAAAAGAAAGTATTTTCTATATTTAATATCAATGGGATAAAATTTAAATTAAAAGATTGACAGAAAATTCATATGCAAATTATCTGTGACATCAAGCATGCAAACTTAAGAAAATAAGAAATCAAGATTAGTTTCTTGTTCTTAAGAGAATCACTAAGACTCCTCCACAAATAGAAAATGTTTGCAATACAGCTGTCCTATTGCACAATTCCAGGGGTTACTGTTCAAATCATAATATGTAAACAATTATAATAATAATTCATGAATATTAATGCTAACATCATTATTCAATAAGAAATACTAAGAAATGTAAAGAGCTTTTTCCTTTATTAAATTAGATTTTTATGAAATCTAAATTTTATAATAATAAGTAAAATGAGGCTTTTCCAATTTAAATACGTTTATGAAGAGGAAGATGAGACCCATTAGACACATTGCTTCTGGGAGTGAAAACTGGCAGCAGCACTTTGCAAACCATTTTACTGTATGATCAATCCACCGATTTGTATTTGCACTTTTAAGAAGTTATCATATGAAAATAATATAGAATTTGGATGGATATGTGTATGTAAGTATTCTTATTTTGCATCCTAAATGTTGAGCACTCAAAGGATGCTTAGAATGGTTATGGTCCATCTAGGAAATGAAATATTTTGTTAACTATTAAAATTATTGGAAGGATGGCACTAATTAAAAAGCTATTATTACATCTAGTTCATATACATATGCTCTGCAGAATGCCTGGCATATAGACCATGTTTAGAAAAATGGAAAAACAATATGAAAAAAATGTATCATGTGCTCAAGTGAACAGTGGTTACCTATGACCACAGGATTTTACGAAATACTTATTATCTACAATTTATTCAGCACTTTCCAAGTTTTCTAAAACAATTTGTATTCCTTATATTATCAAGGAGAAAGCTTATTCTTAAAATTTGCTTGCTACCAACAAATTGTTATTATCCAGTCATCCTCTCTGAAAGGGTAAGCTTTCAAATAACCAATCTCAGTGAATGTTTTTGAGAATTAAATACAGTGTCTTCTACATCAAAATCATCTAGTGCTTATTTACAATGTAGATTTCTTGTTCCCATTCTAGATATAATAAATCAAAATAAATGGAGAAGGAGGGATCTTAATTCTGTCACATTTTGTGCCCAGGTAGTTCTTATCCACAATAATACTAGAGAATCACTAAATTAGGAAGATAATCAAAATTCGTAAAAATAAAAAATGCAAGAATGGTGGATTTTTAAAAGAGTGTCTTAAAATCTTGCTGAAAATCATTGGCAAATGGTGTAACAAATTATATGACAGAGTTTATGATTGTATGAAGGATAATGGAATCCCAAGTAAAGGAATCATCAGCAATAAACAGAAGCAAATTTGTAAAGAAAAATAAGTTTGGATAAATTCTATGGCTTAGAATTTATTTTTTAACACTTTTATTGTGAAAAATAACATAAATACAAAAAAGCAATAAATTTCCAAGTGCATTTTAACAAGTAGTTATATAACAGTTTCTAAAGTTTGGTATAGGTTTCAGGTCATGATTTTTCATTTTTTCTTCTATCTGTTCCAAGACACTGGAGACCAATAGAAATATCAATATATTGATTCAGCAGTCATGTTCATTTGTTAAATCCTATCTTCTCTATTATACTCTTCCTTCTCTCTTTTTTTTTCTTTTTTTTTGTGAAAATAACATATATACAAAAAGTAGTAGGTTTCAAAGTACATTGCGACAATTAGTTGTAGGATAGATTTCAGAATAGGTTACAATTCCACCATTTTAGGTTTTATTTCTAGCTGCTCTAAGGTACTGGAGACTAAAAGAAATATCAGTATACTGATTCAGCACTCATACTCATTTGTTAAACCCTACCTTCTCTGTATAACTCCACCATCACTTTTGATTGTTCTCTCATTCTTTAGGGGTTCTTGGGCCATGACCATACTAAATTTTTCATGTTGGAAGGGCTGTTGATAATATGGGATAAGGGGATGGAACTAGCTGTTCTGTAAAGGCTGGCTTCTCTGCATTTCAGGACTTTTCTGATCCAGGGACCCATGCAGAGGTCTTAGGTTTCTGTAAAGTTACCCTAATGCATGGAACCTTTGTGAATCTTATATAATACCCTACATATTCTTTAAGATTGGCGAGAATGGTTGTGGTTTGGCAAATTATAATAGTAGTAATGTCTAACTGAAGTCTAAGAGTAACCTCCACAGTAACCTCTCAACTCTATTTGAACTCTCTAAGCCACTGATGCCTTATTTGTTACACTTCTTTTCCCGCTTTTGGTCAGGATGGCATTGTTGATCCCATGGTGCCAGGGCCAGACTCATCCTTGAGGATCATCTCCCATGCCACCAGAGAGACTTTTCATCCCTGGATGTCATGTCCCATGTAGAGGAGGGAGGGGCAATTCTTTCACTTGCAGAGTTGGGATTAGAGAGAGAGAGAGGCCAAATGTGAGCAACAAAAGAAGTACTCCAGAGGTGACCCTTAGGCATACCTATAGGTAGGTTAAAGTTCTCTGTTACATACATAAGCTTCATAAGAGCAAGCCTCAAGGTCAAGGACCTAGCCTATTGATTTCGGTGTCCCTAATTGACACAGTATCAAGAGTTTCCCCCCTGGTAAAGTTTAATAGTTCCAGATTGCTTCTCCCATCCTTCAGGGGACTTTGCCAATACTTTTTGATTATCTGCTTAATCTGAGATGTATCCAGGCATTACATTAAACTACACAGGATTAAAGGCTCTCTTTCTTATTCTGGGCTCCCTAGGTTTGGATTGCTTAAATGATCTATCCAGACGGGTTGAGTTAGATTGTGTGCTACGGAAAATTTAGATTCAGGACAAAATAAACCTTTCTTCCTTTGGTCTCAAAAAGTAGGTGAAGTTCTAAAATACAGGTAATGTCTTCCTTACCCCTATATTCTTGAAGTACCTTAATTTTAGAGATAAAAACAAAGCCAATCAGGTCAGAATTTATTTTTTTTTAATGTATGAATACAAAAATGAATTTTCAAAATTAATGGTGACTTTTCCTATTTGTGAAGGAAAGCATCAGAGATATTCTATAATATAATTCTAAACTACCAGTCTTTGATGCTGACTGGAACTATAACAATAGATGCTTGGCACATGCAGAATTTAGATATATTTTATTCTCTCCCTCAGAACAATTAAAGTCCACTGATATTCTAAGACTATGCATTTTATATGATCCTAATATATATAAATCACAAACTGTCAACAAGTCAACCAATATCTTCTCTCTGCTTTCTGTGTTTAGGTACAATTCTAGGCATTAGGTATAAAATGGTAAACAGGACAATATTCCTGCTCTCAGGGAGGTCCCACCTTTATATGTGAATAAAACAGTAATCCTATAAACATGTAAACAAAGATAACTTGAGAGAATGTTGACTGCAATGATGAAAATAACAAAGTGTGACAACTAAATTGTAGGTGATAAAGAGTTGCTGCTTTAGCTGATGTGGTCATCAGGGAATCCTCTGTGAAGAGGTGGCATTTGTGCTAAAAAATGAAGTGACAGTCTGTTCTAGTTTGCAAGCTACAGGATTGCAATATATCAGAAATGGAACAGCTTTTAAAAAGGAGGAATTTATTAAATTGCAAGTTTACAGTGCCATGGCTGTGAAAACGTCCAAATTAAAACAAGTCTATAAAAATGTCCAAATAAAGGCACCAACAAGAGGTTACCTTCACTCAAAAAAGGCCAATGAAGTTAAGGGTTCTGTCTCAACTGGAAAGGCACATGGTGAACATGGCAACATCTGCTAGCTTTCTCTCCAGGCCTCTTGTTTCATGACACTCCCCCAGGGGTATTTTCCATCTTCATCTCCAAAGGTCTGTGGCTGCGTGGGCTTTCATGGTTCTCATGGTTCTCTGGTGGTTCTGAAGTTCTTTCCAAAATGCTTCCTATTTTAAAGGATTCCAGTAAACTAATCAAGACCCATGTGGAATGGGTAGAGTCACATCTCCCTCTAATCAAAGGTAAATACCCACAATTGGGTATGTTCCATCTCCATGGAGACAACCTAATCAAGTTTCCAGCCTACAATACTGAATGGAATTAAAAGATCCACAAGATGGATTAGGATTAAAACATGGCTTTTCTAGGGCACATAATCCTTTCAAACCAGTATAGGGTTAAACAAGGGTCTGGAATAAGAGCAGTTTAAGAATATTAAATAACAAATGATTAGTTTCTGAAATGGGAACAAAATGGATAGACTCAAAACCAATATGGAGAAGATGGAGATGACATGAAATTGACTGAGCAAAGATAACAGAGACCATGGCAAGAAGATTTGCTGGGGATCTCATTGGAATGTTTGAAGCTGAGGAATAAGATGATTGGGTTTGTACATTGGGCCTCTGATCTTACAATGGACTATAGCCAAACAAGAAGGTAGACTATTTAGAAGGTTGTTTCCATGTCCTAGGTAAAAAAATATATATGGGGCTTAACCTAGAGTTGAAGCAATAGATGATGTGAAGCAATTGGATTTGTAGGTAGTCCTGGCAGATTGACCATAGGAAAGGAAAGAATCAATAATATATAGCAGAATTTTAGCTTTAGGAAACTGGTGGTACCTTTTGTACAGTTAGAGTAGACTTAAAGAAGACAAGGTTTGATATGAGGGAAAATCAAGAGTTTCATTATATAAGATGTGAATTAACTTCCATGTAGAGTTGTTAAATAAAATTGGATTGTTTTAGTTTAGGGCTCAGGAGGAAGCTCCAGCTGAAGATAAATATTTGGTAATCCACAGCATCTAGATACTTACAAATGAGACTAGGTAAGATCATTAAAGAAAATTATGAATAGAGAAGGGGAAAATGCCAAGGACCTTTATTTTGAGGCATTTGCTCTGATGGGCAAAGAGAAATTGCATGGTAGCTGCAGTAGAATAAAAAGCTTTAAGATCATTGTTTATAAGACATGTGTGTATGGTGATGATAATTAACCAAAGAATAGGAGAAATGTGTGAGGCAGGAGAAAAAAAATAGGATATTTGCACAAGTGAAGGGATTGAGAAGATGATAAATGATGGGATTAAGACCACAAATATAGATTGGAATACATTTTACATTACTACCTGAGGGGAAGGTGAAATGTGTGGATACAGAAGCAGCCAAATTGATTCATTTGGTAGAGAATAGAAGAGATTGTTTTATATGCTTATATTAATTTTCTTGATGAATAAAAATGTGAAGCCATCATGTGAGAATGGATCAGTGTATGGGGTAAATGAATGGGAGATTGTGATGAGATTTAAAGCTGAGTGAGTAGGAATATTAAATGGGTAGGACAGAAGGATAGGATATGTTGATCTGAGAGCGGAATGCTTGAGACCATGATGGCAGAGCAGGTTGTATTATCAGGGATGACAGTCAGTGTGGAGCGAAGATAGTTGGAACTGAGGATATTAAGCAGCTGAGAGACCAAGGTACAAGATATACCTGCTACATGAATGTTGATTCTTCAATAATTCAGACAGGCAGAGAGGTGAAGAAGAAAGCAGCAAACCAGGTGAGATCAATAAATGAATTCTAAGTAGATGAATGAGAGGCTAATATATTATATTATGAAGAATGAAAAGACTGATACCATATGTTCCTAAAGAAGGAGGGGGGTTGCAAAAGTAGGGGAAAGACATGGTTTAGAAGCAAGAATAGATAACACCTATCTCTAAGACCTGATGAACATGGATATGTCTCTAAATAAAGCCTTACGTTAGCAGGGTTGTCATGTTAAGGATATATATTAGGAGAGAAGTGAAGGCATGAAGTATACATGTTGGAAAACTAGGGAGTGAAAGTCAAAGGGATGTAAATGGTTTTGTCTAGCCATGTTGAAGGCAATTTTGAAAATTGTGATTAAAAATTAAAATGAGAATAGTCTGTGTGGTTATAAGATTTTCTCCAAGGATCTTCAAGCATGGGAATCCAAGTGCTAAATAAAGCATTATTTAAGGCAGTTTTATTGAGATATAGTTGCATAGCAAACAATCCATCCAAAGTGTAAAATTACAGAATTGTGCCTTCGTCACCACAATCAATTTTAGAACATTTTTATTACTCCAAAAAGAAACACCCCATATCACTTAGGGGTCACCTTTCAACCCCTTTATCCTTTCTCAGCCCTATGTAACCACTAACCTAATTCTGTCTCTATAAATGAGGTATTTTTAATGTAGCTTAGAATGGCCAACAGTTGAAACTATATTGACTAAGCATTAGATGAGTAAAAAGCTTGTAGATGAGTGACAAATTTATGCTAGCCACTGATAATGCATAGCATACACACCCAGGTACATATAGAAACACTCACTTATATATTCCTATATATAAAATCATGAAGTGGGAATCATACCAGTATTATCAGCATGTAACAGGATGATGTTATTGATATAACTTTAATTAGGCATAGAGCACTTATCAGTAAAACTCCAGGGATTATAGCATGGCAAATAAAATTGGAAAAGCAGTAGGTTACAAAATGCTTATGATGTTGAAAGAAAACAAAATGATATTATTTCTGTGACTGTAGTAGCTGGCAAAAAAATTGATTGCAATGCCAAAAGCCATAATTCTAGGTTAAATAGGACTGAATATTCTAGCTTTTTGATCTCAGATTGCCACTTAACATTTTTAGGACTCAGTTTTCTTAACTGGGAAATTAAGATTTTGATATCTACATTACAGCATTACTGTAAACATTAAAGACAACTAACTGATATTTCCTAATTATATGTCAAAAATGGAGAAAACTGTAAATAATTTATGGCTGCTGGTGGCATTCCAATATTTTTTGATATAGGCTGAACTTACATAAATATATACGTGAATGCCAAAGCTAAAATATCTATTTTTATTCATTTGAGACTGTGTTGTTGTTTTGCTCTTTTAATCTACCTTAATGATATAAGCAGGTTGAATTCAACTTCCAAAACAAATTCTTTAAATTCTTTAAAAACTCAGCTCCATGTATGCATTATTCTTTAATATTTAAACTGCAAAAGAAATTTTATATTTGTATGTTATTAATTTCTACTCTTAAATATCAAGAAGCCATTTTGAATGGTATTTTGATGACCATAGAGCTGTATAAGCTTCCTTTCAATGAATCATGAATTCCCACCTCAAAGGGGAGAGGGAAGGCTCATAAGTGGAACAACAGAGCAACAAATAGACAGATGGAAGACTCTTATAATTCAATACAAGGATGGAAAGGGACTTGGTTCCACTGTGTCAAACAGAGAGACATGGAAGAATTTAGGGACTGAAATTTCACGGTGCAGCAGAAAGAGAAGTACTAGGGTCATTTCATAGTAATAGCAAATTATTTTCCCTGAGAATTTTGAAGGTCAGATGGTATTTTAAAGGACTGGATATAGGAGAAGTGAAAAGCAAAGCAATTATGAAAGAGTAAATAAGAATTTTTTGCTAACACAGCCTTTGGCAGATGGCATTAGGATTAAGTTTGAGAAAGCAAATCAATACTATTATCAATATGTTATGAGTTTGTGGAATAATCTGTAACACATAAAGGGGTGCTTTTAATAAATATAATTTGCACATCAATGAATAGACAGAAGGGCATTAAACTTAGCATTATGATTTATTAAACTAAACTTAGCATTATGATTGCAACTTCCTTTGAGACAGGAAACAAAACTGTTTAGTGGAATGACCACAAATCCATATCTTCACTTGTTAATCAGAGGGGGGGATAAAAAGCATTTGACCAAAGACAGTGATCTCTGGTTATCTACTGCTGCATAAGGAAACACTCCAAACAGTGGAATAAAACAACCACCATTTTATTATGCTCATGGACTCTTTGAGTCAAAAATTTGGAAACAGTACAGGAGACAACTTGTCTCTGTTCCATGATGTCTGGAACTTCAGCTGGGTAGACTCAAAGGCTGAAGAGAAGTTAATGTCTGGAGGTTGGAATTATCAGAAAGCTTGCTTTCTCACAAATCTGGAGGTTGCTGCCAGCCTCGGCTAGGTTGTTGGCTGAAACACCACCATGTGACCTTCTGTGGTGCCTCTGTGGTTCCTCACAGCATGGTGACTGGACTTCAAGATTGAGCATACCCAGAGCTCCAGGTAAAAGCTGAAACATTTTTTATGAACCAGCCTCAGAAATCACGAAATGTCATTTATGCTGTAGTCACAGAGCACATTCAAAGTGGAGGAACAGAGACCTCACTCTCATTGGGAGGTATGTTGACACATCTCTATAAAATTACATATGGTGATTTGTGAAAATACAATCCATACAATACATATGGAGGCAATTACCATTATTCTACTTTATTGTATTTGTTACAGAAAGAGATGATTATGTGCATTCCTTACTCCTTTATCCTGTCTGAATGTGTTATTCTTTGTTCTTTATCACAACTCTAATATCTTGTTGACCATTAGTTGAGGCTAACTCTCACAAAAAGATAAGATAATTTTTGAGTAAGAAACAGAGCTTCTTGATTTTAGTGACTAGTTATTTACTTGGTATTATTGTCATGTATATGTTATATTTGGACAATTTTTCCTATATTAAATTTTTTTGAAAGATGAGTGTTGTCCCAGTAAAATGCTTCAAAAATGAAATCTACATGAGAAATATTTTAGGACACTTCTCTTTTGAGTGTCAATTCGATTTTGAAAGGTAGAATTTTATCATTATACTATGATCAAGATTTGTTAATAGTTTGTAAAAATATAAGCGGAGTGAAATCAAATAATAACTTTAAGACAAATTGGCTTTCTAACATAAAACTTTAAACTAGAACCTGAGTCTATGTCTTACAACAACTTTAGAGTTCCTAATAGTTCATCAGTGTGAAAAAGGAAAGTTGTCCCAGTAGGACAAATAATTAGTCCTAGTAGGACAAATAATAATTAGGGTGACATGACAATTGAGCAGCAAAGGCAAGATTAGGGCTGAGGCTTTCTCATTTCTATTTCAGTTAAACCTGAGCATCAATGTGAATCTTACATTTACACTTCCTATCATCAAGTGAAGCTAAACTTGAAAGATCTTTTAATGATGATCTTTTATGTAACTTTGGTCATAATTTTTTTTCAGGTTTCAATAAACTTTTATTAAGAAAAGGATATATGCATTGCCTAATATAACTAATAGGTATAGTAGTTTTGCATATCCACATTTCTGTATTCAAATATTATGATTAGTTTAATATGAGGTTTTGGATTTTTCCCTAAACCAAAGTAGGTTTTCATTTTCATTAAACCTTATTGAGCCTCATGTTAACTGAAATCAGAAGCATTTGACTTTCATTTTTAAAAGTCAGTCGAATGATGTTGTCATTATATGACATAAATATTCCTTTAAGTATTTCTATTTTTAACAGCATTGTAATTGATAGCCAACACATCTCTTTGTTAGAATTTAGATTTTTTGACTAAGTATTCAATGCAGTACCACTGAAAATTCTCTCTTCAATACAAAATAATTATAATAGGATGATTCTCATTAGGCAGCATTTTTATAATGTATAAACATAAAGTTAGTTTTGACAGATACAAAATATTTTGACCAGCATTACATCTAGAAAATGACTCTTCTCTTGACAGGGGATGCAGAGGATATACTAATCAAAATAATTTCCCAAGGTCTCTTGTTTTGAAAATAACCTGCCTTTAAGAAAAATTTTTAGTCAATCAGTTATGGTCCTACATACTCTAAGAGAAAATAGTTACCTACCTTGTCTGAAGGAAAAATATATCTCCTGGAGCCATAATGGAAAACAGTGAGAAAATGTCCTATAATCAGAATGACGTTTTCTTCCAAGGTCATATGAGTTCATTACTTCTTATGATCTGAGCAAATAATAGTACTTTAATCTCATTATAGCTTAAATTCACTAGTGCAAAGATTGAAGAATTCTTGTGGTAGCATCTTAAAGATAAAATACCCTTGTATTATGGTAGAAATCTGAAGTTCAGTGAAATCTCTAAAGAGGTCAAACACCTTATTTAGAAAGGAGAAGACTGAGGTCCAGAGACATAAATAACTTGCTGAAATGTTGCAGTTGCTTAGCAAGAGTCAAGATCAGAGCTTGGTTTCACAGAGACCCATTGCAGTGTCCTTCGAGGGGATATATTCACCACATACAAACTGATGCAGTATGTTTGTCCATCAATATTAGCACTGAATTAAATTTGTCTAATTAAAATGTAGAGGAAAGCAAAGACTACATATTACATTTCCCTAATATTTTATTGTGACTTATTTTAATTGTGGGTATAGGCCATGCATCAAGGCAAAAATGTACGAATGTATTGAAAATAGAAAGAACTTATTTTATACAATCTGGAAGGAGTTGGAGTAAAAGAAAAATTTTCAAAAACTATGATGTCTAAAAAAGTTTTCATATGTAAGAAAGAAACAACACTTTTGTCAAAGAGAAAAGATGATTCTCTTCTGGCAAAGAAGAACAAAATGTACTCATTGGAGAATTTTAAAAGGAACCGACATCCTGTCGCAAACTTGATATGAAGAAAGACTTTATAAAGTTAAAGTTGGAAATGTCTGAAAGACAACTTGGTTCTCTATGAGGAGGAATACATATGTTCCGAAAAATCATCACTGGCCATGGATTAGAAAGGAATGAAAAAGAACAAAGACTGAAATGTCATTACTTTGATTAACCAGCAATAGATATGATTACATGTGTGGGAATGTGTGCTTAGGTACACAAGTGGAGCAGAGAACATCACATGTATCTCAGTTCAAAATAGTAAGTGAACATAAAATTTAAAAATAGCCTGAACCTGGCAAAATATATTCAGAGCCCACATTTGATATCTGTAAAATCAAGTCTCATTTGCTAAAAACACATGTGGAAACCATCAATGCCCCAGAAATTGAGATCCATTTCTAATTATTTATACTTTAAATTAATTTTTATGTTACAAGGGAAATAGTAACCAAAAGATTAAATTGATTTTAGTGACTGTTCTATCACTGCTTTGATAATATGGTGAATTTTTCAGGTTTCTGGGTATCATTGAGTAAAATAAGATTCTAAACATTATAATCTCTGAATGTTCTTCTAAAAATGGCCCAGACTTTAGTTTCACATATAAGGACTTGTTTGTTGGTGGTACCAGTTGAACTGTCTTCCCTGTGTAGCTAAATATTACGAGAGGTATTTGCATATATTATTGTCTTAATTTTCTCACTATTTAGTATATGAGTATATGGGTTTTTTTTGTGTAAATAAGTATGTATAGATATTTATAATTGTTATGAGCTGGCCATTCATGTTATATATTTATAAGAGTATCTTTTCCAACATTAAGAGAATACATTACGTATGGATGAAATAGTATAAAAGGTGCTTATTTTTCTTTTTCATTTTGTGTAAGGAATGGATAATAAAGGAAAGTGGTCAACATTAAAATGAAGAAGGCACATTTGAATTTTCTTTGACAAAAAGTCTCAAGTTGTATCTGACCCAGCAGCCTTTTATTTTCTGCCAGCAACTCTGAAACTGTGGCAGGCTACCCTATTAGCTTGCAAGTAGGAAAAATCTTAGATATTCATGATTCTTGAAACTATTTTTCCAATTTCATTTCTTGCTGCTTCTTATATTCTGGTCTACATGAGTCCTACAGTATCTTACTCACCCTTCCCAAATACAACTTGGAATTCTATATCTTAATTCATAGATTGTTCCCAAGTGGAAACATTTCATTCTTTGTGAAATATTTTTCTGCTCAAACCACTCATCAGAGAAAATTTTTTTACCTTTTACTATTTAGTTTATATTACTAATATAATACTAAACTAGTTCAGTCAAGCATTTGCTATTTTATTTGCATTAAAAACAATTTTATATGAGATTATTCAATTAATTATGATCATCATGGCAAATTTATCCTTTTATTCCAAATATCCAGCATTGTACCTGACAGATAAATTTCAGGAAAGGTCTAAGGGCATCAATACAATGAATATTTAAAGGGATCAACTAGATTTTCTATTACAATATTCTCTAAACTACTTTACTCATTTAAAGGGAAAATTTGACTGAAAGTGGGATAGGATTCTACAGTTTTCATTACATTCTTAACATAGGAAATGTTTTCTTAATAATTGAGACTGAAAGCGAAATAAATGCCAGCACTCAAACCACAATCCCAGAACAGCAGGCGGTTTGAATACTTGGTTTGAATAGGCAGACATCCTACATTACTCTGACATAGATGCTGGGAAAATACCAAGTCAAAACAAGAACAATAAGACAGTCACCCAGGGATGTATGTGGGAGAAAAAGACATCAATAGAGTCAACACTTCTAATCCAATGACAGGCACTGAGTGCTGGATCTTTCATTGAATTACTAATAATATTCTTGATATTGGAGTCTTTATTTAGTTCTTTGATAGAGGCATTATATATTCTCTTAGAATAGACTTGTTAAATTTAGGTTAATGTTGAGAAATTCTTGGATTAAAGATGATGCTTATATTATCCAGGCAACATCAAACTTAATGTGAAAAATGAATCAGTTATAAACTTTAAAATAATACATAATGTACTATAAAAAGAAAAAATAGTTGTACATCGAAGGACATAAAGGTTTAGGTTTCTTTATTATATTCTCAAAGTTGCAATAAATTAAAAAAATTGAATTAAAGCCATGTATCCAAAATTGTGCTGTGTTAGATATCTATTTCTGACATAGCAAAGTACCAAAAATTTAGCCTAAAACAACACTAACTAATTATCTCACAGTTCTTTAGTTCAGAAGTTGAGGTGAGCTTGACAGGTTCTCTGCTTAGGGACTCACAAAGCAGAAATCAAAGTGTAGGTACGGCTGGTTCTTATATCTAAGCTTGAGGGGAAAAATCTACTCCCAAGATCATTCAGGTTGTTGACAGAGTCAACTCAAATCCTTCTCTAGCTTTGAATCTCTCTGACTTCCTCTTCTGCTACCACCCAGAGAAAACTCTACTTTTAAAGGGCTCATGAGATTATCTGGGGGCTGCTCGGATAGTTTCCCTTTTGATTAACATGAAGTTTACTGTGGTTTAATTATATCTGTTTAAATGCCTCTTATTACATAATGAAACAGTAATTTCATATTCATAGGTTACACTCATCTTCAGGGGAAGAGATTGTACAAGGGTGAGGGTAATTGGGAAGGCTATTCTTAAAATTCTGCCTACCACATATGCTAATTGCAGATAATAAAATAATAAGCAAAGCAGATTCAGTCCTCATTCTTATAAATCTTAAACTCCAATGAAGTTGGACATAAAATAAAGTATGAAATGTATATGGAAGCATAGTATACATAATGAAGATGTCAATGGAAGTATGCAGTTGGATAAAAGTTCACAAAGCAAATCCCGAGTAAACTGTGTCTTGAAGGAAATTTTGGGATTTTTCAGTAAACGAAGACAGGTATAGAGTGAAAGGGTAGAATATTGTTCAGAATAAAAGGAATAATATAACAAGGCATGCCTTGAAGAAGTTCAGCTAAAGTATGGATGTCAAACTTTTCAAATTTGGCAGAGGTGAGCGTGGTCAAGAATTCAAAAGCCTTGGGAGAGAGGAGGGCAATGGGAAAATATTTGAGACTTTCTATTAGGAGTGCTAGATGATAAAATGTGTATTTTAGAAAGGTCATCCTGGCTACAATGTCCAAAACATTTCTGAGAGGTATAATACACGAGGAACAGAGAAGGGGAGCAGCAGGGAGGCCAGTTACAAGGCCATCAGATATAATCTGGATGTGAAACAATGGTTACTGTGACCATGGTACTTGCATGAATGATGTACAGAAGTAGATGGATTGAGGGAATTTTGGAGGTGAATCCAATAAGACTTGGTGATTAAATACATGTAGGTGTTAAGGAGGAAAAAAGAAGTCAAAGATGATGCCTAGATTTCTGGCTTGAGCCACTGAGTAGATGATATGTCATTTGCTGGAAAAGAGAATTTGGAAGACAGAACAAGCATGGGGAAAAGATGAGGACCTCAATTCTGAAGATGAGAAGTTTGCAGTCACTATAAGACATCCAGTTAGAGATATCTACTACCTAGTTGGATATACTAATCTGGGGTTCAGATGAAATATCTCGGCTGGAGACATACAATTGGCACATGTCAGTAATAAGGTTAATTAGAATTACAAGTGTGAAAGTTGTTTCCTAGAGCGTATGTAGCATAAAAAGAAAAGAGATGTAAGACACATTAGCCCAGGGTACTAACACCTAGGGAAAGGCTCAAGAAAGAGAAGGCACAAAGGATACTGAGAAGAAACACCAATAATTAGATGAAGAAGAACCAAGGTTATTGCTAGGATCCAAGATAAGAGAGAATTTCAAGATGGGGAGAGTGGCCAACATTTTCTAATACTATAGAGAAGACAGGCAAAGGAGGATTGAAACATTGGTATTGGTATGGTGACAAGGGACTCATTGGATCATTGGTGACTTTGACATATGGTTCAGGGTGTGGGGGGTTAGGAATAAAAGAAAACTGAGTTGCCCTTTTCATAATTAATATCCTCTGGGAGAGTCACTTTTCAATTAAAGCTAAGAGTTGTAAAGAATCTTCAGAGAAGAGTTTGAAAATGGGGAAACATATGTTTATCATGAAATATGGGCACTAGAGAAGATAATGGAGTGATTTGGTGAGGAGCAGGAGCAGAGGAATATTGCACAGTTGGATGAGAGGAAGAAGCATATTTAATACATGAGAATGTGAAAGAAGGTAGAAAATAGGGCTTGCATTTGGTGGCATCAAAATTACAACAAATAGTCAAGGGAAAATTAATCTAATAAAGGAAATTGAGAAGAAATAGTCTATTGTGATGAGCTTCTGATAGAAGGAAGATACTTAGGTCTGTGGAAAGGGAACTGCTTATTCCTCTTAAAGGGAAAGAAGTTGACTGGAGTCTGGTTTAGGGTAGTGGTTCAGAGAGAAATTTATTTCTCATGGATAACAGCACTCAGGCCTAAAGGAATGACTGAGTAGGAATCCCTGTGTAGCAACAAACTATTGTTAATGGATATTGAGCCAGTAGAGGTAAAGGGGAAGAACTGGGGAGGGATGTGAAGGCCAGAGACAAGAGACAGTCACTACCACATATATGACAATATGAAGTTATTCAATTTAATATGCATTATTTAAAAGGCAGAAAAAGAATGGTCTTTGACCCACAAAATAAATGCAGAATTTGGATGGTAGATGTGCATAAGGTCAAGTGAAATTTTCTCAAGAGAAACAAAGAAAATTAAAAATACTGGTCTGAAAACATTGCTAAAGGCTTTGAGAAAAATCAAAATTAGTGTATTTGTATAGGCTTTTTATGCAAAGCACATAAAAAGTTCAAAACTGACCCTGCTAAAAATCACCAGTTTAACAGATAATGTCCAACTCTCCCCATTAACTTATCTCACTCTTTCCAGCTACATAGTATATTCAGATAGACATATTGGGATTCTGGAATGAGAAGCTAAAGAGAAATATGGGGGTATAATATGGACTCCTAACATAAACCACTTTCAGGAAACTTTGCAATAAATTATACCAAGTGTCATGGTCAGGTGCTATGAGGACGTTTCATGGACTTAAATCATGATCATGTTGACTGCATCCTCAGCTGATTGCATTTGTAATCGGCTAAGGGGACTGTCTTCTGCAATGAGTGATGCTTAATCTAATCACCAGAAAGCGTCTAAGGAGGATTCAAAAGAGACAGTCCCTCTTCCTGCTTCAGCCAGCCAGTCTCTCCTGAGAGTTTGTTGAGGACCTTCATCGGAATGCCAGCTTGTGGCCTGCCTACAGAACTTGCCCTACATCCCCATGGTTACATGACACTCTTTTATAAATTTTATATTTATGGATATGTCCTGCTGATTCTGTTTCTCTATCAAACCCTAGCTAATACACCAAGGAAGACAATCTCTTAGAGCCAACTATACATATATCTCAGATCTTATAATGTTCAGACTATCACTAGGATTTTAAATGCAAATCAATTGGTTTAGGCATCAGGTTTTTTTTTTCATGTATATGTCATGTATATTTATACTCAGCAAATAACACTTGAATGTATGATTATTCTAAGTAGAAATCAAAGATGGTACTAAGAAAAAGAAATGATATTAATATCTTCCACAGAAGTCTTTTAAAGAAAACATTGTTTCCTGTTTCAATCTAGGCTTAGTCATTTCAGAAAATTTACTATATTTCTTGAAGACCATTCTGCGCTGTTCCAAGAATACTCAAAAGCCCAAATAAATGATGCATCCATCCATGAGATTGGGTCAAGTCTGGGTGACACTGTGAAATCCCATCTTTCTAGAGTAGGAGAGAGATTCTCAAATAAGCTTCAGATAGCCCTGGATCCATTAGCCATTTGAATTTTAAGTGGAATAAGGAATGGATATACAATGGAACATCCTTCATTATAATTGGTGGTTAGGATAAAATGGAGAGAGAAAAAAATAAGCCATGAAGTTATGAAGTCAGAACTCTATATATCTGTGAATATTTACTGATTTTACTAAAACTTTTTTCAGAGGAAAAACTCAAAATATATTCATTCATGTTATTGAAAAATAATTATTGAGCTCCCACAATTATCTTCAAGTTTAAAAATAAGGAATACAAGACAGAAACTTGTAAGTCTTTTATTACATATGGTTCAAGGTATAGAGTGGCATGTACAAGGTAATAATTATAATGTCTTATTGACTTCTTGACTGTACCCAAGCAGAGGTACACAGAACAAGTACAGGAGCACAGAAGTAACATAAAGATATGGAGAGATGGGGGCATGGCTCTGGAGAATTATTCCAGAAAAACACAATACGAAATTTAATCTTTAATAAATAGAAGCTATTAAATGTCATTTGCAGGTTGATCAAGGTAATAGGGTAGGACAGCTTGAGCAGAGTGAAAGCTGTCAGAAACATCTTTTGTTCAGAAAAGCACAGATGGAATGGAGGACTATTACAAGAAACTAAATAAGAAATAATGAAAGCATAAGTTATTGTTCTGTGGTAGAATACAATAGGAAAAGATGAATTTGAAGAAATCTTTACAAGTTACTCAGCAGAAGTTAGGATTTGCCAGAATGTGGCAGATGAGGAAAAAGGAACAGTTAATCACGGTCCCTGAATTTCTGGTTTTGACCATTAGTCAGAAAGTGGTGATGGTCAGTGAGAGAAAAAGCAAAGAGAATGAGTAAATTTGGGGGGTATGAAAGATGGGTAGGGATTGTTTCAATTTTAAATAATTTGTCATAATTCAGGTGATTGTCTAGGAGGAAGTTGGGCATACACACCTGGAATTTGTGGATTTAGTCAGCATTTGAGATAGAAATGTAAAAGTTGTTGATTTATAGGTGATAGGTGAGATCACTTAATTAAAGTGTGAACACCCAGCATTTATGGACCAAGTGGTAGTAGAAGATCTAGTTAGGGAGACAGACTGAGAGTGCTTGGTATGATTTGATCTAAGGTGAAAGAATCAGTAGAAAGGGAGATACTAAGGATTCCAAAGTGAAGAAGTGATTGATGAAGCAAACTACAGTAGGATTCTGGGAGGAAAGGATTGAGAGCAGTAATGAGTTGACATTGAACAAAACTAATAATCTGAGTCTAGAGGATAGTAGCACTAAAATATGCACAAGTAGCATCATGGGTGGTAGAGTTAGGAGGAGTTGCTGGCATTCATATTCAGCAGGCTCAACTTTCTAAAAGAATTAGTATAGGAGGTTAACCTTGAAAAAAGAGAGGAAGACAGGGATGTGGAGAAAAGTAGTAACAGATCTCAACAGCATCTAAGCAGAAGTGAGAGCTGACCAAGGAGCAAGGGAAAGCATGCCTGATCAGTGTCAATGGAGTCCCTAATGTCTCCTTTTCTACTGATTCTTTCACCTTAGATCGTACTTCGTCCATATATTCTAAGGTAGTCTGGTAGGTGCAGGCTCTAAACTATCACTATAACTATTTTTATGGAAGCTCAGTTTATTTCTGCTAACTAACATTCCCCAAATTTCTTATTAGCCCAAGGATATTCCAAGAATGTGATGCTCAAGCCTTCTCAGCTAAAGGGAAAAAAAACATGAATATAATAATAAAGCAAAAGATGAGACAGCAATAACAACAGTGGTTCTCATTAAAACAGCATATGCATTCCCAACCACTTATGGTGTTGCTGGGCTGAGGGAAAGGAATTCCTTATTCCTTTAATCCTTGGCTATGCACTTTGACTCTAGTCCTTGTTTTTAGCTCATAGATGCATGACTCTTATGTCACTAAATCACGTGGAGTAATTAAACCCATTCTCAACTCCTAGGGAGCCTCACATTTGAATATAAAGTATAGAAAATCATATTATGTGCATCTATGTTTAAATATGAAAATGTATTAATATATGTCAAATATGAACACTAACATTGTATTGTTTTTATTAGAATGAAACATTAAATCTATAGTTTGAATTTTTTTACTTAGACAATAGAAATTCTTTAAAGCTGAGACTAGATTACCTAAAGAAAGCAGTGAAGTGGAATAATTATAAAAGAGTTTCAAAAGAATATTTAAGTAGAAAAAAAGTTATCAGATTATAGTATTTCCTAAATACTGAAAATCAAGAATAGTAACCACCTAAGTAATAGAATTCTGACATGAATATTATACTTTAAAGAAAACTTTCATACAGCTCCATGAGTAAAACTGAAGCAATTTTTAGCAAGTATTTTTATGACCCTACTATAATAAGAACACTACAAAATCATATGCATACTTCATTGTTATTATACATAAATCATGTCTAATAAATTAGAGTCAAAGGCCCCAGAGACCTGTATTTCAACCCTTTAACAAAAGAAAGTCTTAAGCATAGTTTATTATTATTATTCATTAATAATGGCATAATAAATTAAAATATATAGCAGAAAATTCTTTATGTCAAACCTTTAACAAAAGGATAGTGTAACTAATCAGAACTTGTGAAAATTATTCAGAAAATTTCAGAAGTAAAATATTTTCCCCTATTCTATGTTTACAATGAAATTTGAAAGATTAGAAAATTTAAACACGATAAGTTGGAAGGAGGTGTGTATATTCAATGTGAATTTCCCTCTTCCACCCAAGCATTACACACAGAGCTGATGTATTTGAGTTTACAATTTTACTTAGACACCCCCATAAAGCAAAACAAATTTCTCTTTGGAAGCAGCAATCTGCTTGGTGTTATAATATTGAGGTGATAGAGAGAAGAATATATAACAATGACCACCTGAGCACAAATGCTAGGCAAACACAATTTGCAGTTTATAATTCAGCACAGCTGTGTGACAACACAACGTTCTGTGTTTAAGGGATTAATCCTTAGGCTTGAAGTTCAGGAACTGGGATTCAGGCTCTGTATCATCAGGTCCTATTTTAGCGCTCGGCAGGCTTCATCTCTTCTAAGTTTCATTTTTTTCCCCAGTCTTAAAATGGAATAAAATATAGATCCTTGGGCATCTATTCTTTGACAAATAATGGTATTAATTAATGAGTTGAGATATAATGGAAATGGGTACATGTGCGAACATGCTTCATATTAGCCTCCATCTGCTTACTCAAATTGGAATCTGTTCCACTCCAAACCCTGCCTGAAACAATAAACTCCAACTGTGGAGCCCTTTCCATTGCTTCAGTGGCAAGCAGGTTCCAAATTCCCTTTCTGCCAATCCGCTCTTGAGGACCTAAGTGCTGGGTGTCTGACAGCTCGCCCTGGATTCAGCAGTGTGTTACAAAGCAAATAGCTATCGGTTCTCCTGGTGAAATGAGACGAATAATCTGGTCTAGGTCTACCCAGGATATCTCTGTCATTTTTAGCTTTCTGTGGAAGCTTGATCTATTTCCTGCGTGTCATTGTCTAATAAAATTTACATTAAGAATATATGTGTAAAAAGTGATATATTACCTGAATAATTCAACAAGAAAATACTCAATGAAATAATTTTAGAGCCATGCGGGTGGCAATCAGACAGGTAAGTTTTATTTATATGACAGTCAAGATTTCTATCATGATAAGAAATATGAACCCTAAATAATATACTCTGCACTTGTTAAGGCCAAGAGTAGATATTTTTAAATATGCAATTATAGTCAGTAATAAAAGCTCCTATCCCAATTTTGTGTTTAGAAGAGTTAACAAATATCGATATAGACAGTCTTGAGTTTCAGTTATTTTATATTCATCGTGGAATTACCAACACTGGGGAAGTGCTGGGAAATTAATGAAGAGTCAGGTAAAAGAAATGGAAGAAAATATATTCAGCAGACTCAATTTCTAGAGACTTTTTTTTTAAATATAAATCACATACTTAGTAAAATTATTTCTGCTATGCTGTAAAAAAATGCTTCCTCAAATCAAACAAACAGAACATGTCCTATTTTGTAATATAATACACTTAAAAGAATAGGGATAATCACAAAATTAGGATTAGGGCCAAACCCCATTTAATTTATGCAATTTTGTAACTAGGCACAAACAGCTAGGATTCAATCTTAGTAGAAATACTAGTGCCATTAAAAATGGTAAAATTCTAATTTAATAAATAAGTACTACAGTTATTGTAGGACTTTACCTTTAAAAATCTGATGGTAATGGTAATTGGATAGCAGAAGGTGTAAGGGAAGTATGAGACTGATGAATTATGGCATTGAAGGCAAAATGTACAAAAAGGAGATTCATGTAGTATAAAATTGCAAGAAAGAGCATGTGGCCAAACTGAGTCCAGAAAAAAGTCAAGATAGAGGACCCCTACATTTGTCTGCAGCTTGCAGCTGGTTCAGCTGTTTTATTATACTTCAGCATTCAGCTCTTGGAGTTTTGAGGCACAAAACATAAATCTAAAAACAGAAAAATAGTCATGGCTTCAGTATTATAATGACATTTGAACAAAAGCCTTTACAGAAAAATAAGCACTCAATGATGACGACTGAACCAATCTAATTTCTTAGGAAAAACTATAAAATAAAATTCATTATAAAAGTAAGTACTTACTGGAAATAAATTTCAAATTTGAAAATAAATTTTAAAAATTAGATATCATCTGAGGCCCTGCTGTTGCCATGAACTCACATTAAATAGTTAAGTTAAGCCTATGAGAAAGGCACAGGTGTCTCCATATTATAGGTGCTGAAAATATGACGCACAAAGTTAAATCCCAGCACTGCCAATTACTTGCCAAAGGACACACACAATGGAAGCTCTAGGGCTGAAACTCAAACGAGGTAAGCCTGGCTCTGGAGCCCATATCCCTCCTTAAACTCAGTGCCACACTGCCGTGCATCATTTCAGCTTCCTGGAGCTAATACTGCAATCCCATCACAACCCTCAAATTGCATAGCATTCTGAATTAATAGGAATATGATTTTTTCGTTATTCATCACTTATTTTCTAGAATAATATGGAAATGAAAGAGCACATCTTTTAAAATGTGAAATGCCTTGGAGATTCAATACAAATATTTCTCACTGTAATTTTACAGTTAAAGTTTCATTTAGCATTTAAAAGCAAGTTCTAATTTAGTAGATGAATAAATAATGTACCTTCTAGGGTGGTGTGATGGTGGCTCAGCAGGCAGAATTCTCTCCTGCCATGCTGGAGACCCGGGTTCGATTCCCAGTGCCTGCCCATGTTAAAAAAAACAATAACAATAATGTACCTTCTAATAGAAAACCACCTAGATATTGTTTCCTGGTAACATACTTATTTATGTTAAACATACTTTGATATGTATGGAATTTTTGATAAAAATCTGCACACGGGGGCCTTATAGGTGGTAGTATGAAAGTAACAGGAGAAACAAGTTAAACTGAAAGTAAGTAGTGGAAGAGCTAGATTGACCAAAAAGCACTGAACGCCATGAACTGCATAGACACTAGAAGATAAGCAGATTAATTGAACAGAGAAAACTTGAAATCATACAAACCAGTTTGTACTTTCTCATGGCAATATAAATTCCTAACTATACTGGAATTAACTAAAGGTGTTGAAGTATTTTGAAGTTCCTGAAATATTCTGACAGAAATTACAAAATGTAGTGCTAATAAAATCAGACACTTTTCTCCCTAATCACTCTTAAAAAAAAGTAATGCATCTATGTTTTCAGGGAAAGAAGTGTGGCAGCAGAAAGTATAGCAAGGCAGAGTTGTACCACATTTCTTCTTTGTTAATCTGGCTATTTGTAAATTTTGTATTAATTTATAAATGGACACTATTTTCTTAATTTAAAACATCTTATTGTTTGCTGTGGCAAGGACAAGGCATATCATTATTTAGGCTACATAGTTCTTGTCAATGAAATAGATATCCATTGTCATATAAATAGGATGCAAGCTGTCTGATTTTATCCATCTTGCTCCACAGTATTCAATAACATCATTTCCAGGGTCAGGTTGGATGGCAACCCTCTAACTATTACCCATGATTCCCAGCTTAAACCAATGTCAAATAGAGCTCCATGGTTAAGCATCTTTATCCTTAGTTTGAACTATCTTTACCAGGTTCAAACAAAAACAAAAGTACTTTGGGAAATTTTATCTTCATGCCTCTAAAGAGTTCTTTATCCCACCAGGTCATGATATTTCCTTTTACAAAGTTCTTTCATAAATGTGACTTGTGTACTGTCTTACAGAAGTTGATTGAGTTTACTGTTTTATTTTATTTTTCAAAATCGAAATCAATATGGCCTGACCATCCTTGTTTTTGATTCACCGCCATGTTTTCTGGAAAGGATTGACCTTGACGGAACCCCCCTGCCCACTGTAAATTCTTGAATGTAAATCTCTGGTTCAAGGCCATGAAAAGCACAGCAGCCACAGTCTGGAATCAATGCTCATAATAAACACTCAACAAGTATTTTGGTTGTTTATCCATGATGTACCAGAAACTGGATTAATGGTAAAATGGGGGGCAAAGTACACATGATTCCTGCTCTTGAGGAACTGACAAAATGACAGTGAAATCTATCTTGATATAGTATAAATTTTCCCATAATTGGGATCTGGTTATGAAGCCAAAGATGAAGCCTTCATCCTAGTCAATGATGAAGACTTGACATTTCAGTAAAAAAACAGAGGATGCAGTGTTCATTGTTTTTCTAGAAACTCATCTTTTTAGTGATTTATTTTTACATTTAAATTGTATATCTGTATAAAATAGGAAGAAACATTCCCCTCTATTTAAAAAGATGTTATAAGGTGGGCAATGGTGGCTCAGTGGCAGAGTTTTCGCCTGCCATGCCGGAGACTCAGGTTC
The DNA here is from genome assembly GCA_004026745.1 of Myrmecophaga tridactyla. Lineage (NCBI taxonomy): Eukaryota > Metazoa > Chordata > Mammalia > Pilosa > Myrmecophagidae > Myrmecophaga > Myrmecophaga tridactyla. The sequence goes on from PVIY010013697.1 coordinate 30,241, forward strand.
GATTCCCGGAGCCTGCCCATGTCAAAAAAATAAAAATATTATAAAAGAGCACTGGACCAATGACCATATATATTTTTTTCATGTAAAACATGAAAATAAGCTCTCACAGTGATAGCTCCACTAAATACTGATCTCCTTGGGGTGGCAGCTGTATTATTGTCATCTCACTGTTACCACTTGATTTGTACATGGTAGATATTTTAATACATGTTGACTAAGATGTAGAAACTTAGAATAGTGAATGCAAGAGTTGTCATCTGCCCCTCCAGGAAGCAGACTAAAATGCAAATACTCTACATTCAGGCAGGAAACGTGTCCTGGTTATAGCAGATAACAGAGAGAACTTGGCAACTTCATTAATTGGCTAAAGATAGCCATTGTGACTACATAAACTATGATCCTTCATAAATGTGGTTATAATATGTCAGCTTATCTCAGCATTCTACTCTGATGAAACAGAATTGAGCTATTCAAAAACAAAAACAAAAATTAAAGAAATGCACTATATATATTTGGTTTTAGATAAATCCAAGATTTATTTAAATATTTAATTAATGTCAGTGAAATAGGGCATTTTTAAGTATGATCAATCTGAAATATCTCTAGGAATAGGTTTTGTAAGCAGCTCTGGCATAATCAGTATCCATAAGACGTAGAAATATACCGATTTTATGATAAATATTATATACTATGTATGGATTGTAATGAAACAAGATATAGGAAAGATGACGTTTAACTGATCAGCGGTATGAAAAGCAATTAAGTATGGTTGCTATTACTCTTCAAATTCTGAGAAATGAACAAAATGTATTACATTTTAAAATACTTTTGCTTTAGAAACTTTGCTGTGTTTTTGTTAAAGTTATGTTTTTAAGTCACATTTCAGGGATAGCCAGCTATTAAATTCAAAACCTCAATTCCACTGTTTTTAGCATCAGTAGTTGAAATGTTGCAAGGTCCATCCAAAACAAAATTAATAGGATATTATTATTTCAGCAGACTCACTGCAATGTAATAGGTTACTAAAAAAATGTGTTTCTTTTAGTAGTAAGGGTTTCTTTTGTCTCCTTTTATTGAAACATGTTATTCTAAATGCCTAAAATACTTACCTCCAAACAAAACTATCCCAAATAGAGAGAGCACAGGAATTCAAATACTAATGTATTTTGATTTGTAAAAGTAACCTCATCATATTTTAATCTCTTCAAAGAGATGAAATAATAAATGTGTGTTTTGCATTAAGTGCATAACTACTAACCCTATGTCACAACATTAAATGGCTTATGTTAGCCAACAGTTGATTCTCCCAGATAATTGCCTGCCATTGTCCACTGTGGGTCATTTCTTTTCTGTATAACTTAGATTTTCAGCCCTAATGAATATAGCCTAGAAGTGTACTGACTCCTAGAATTCTCTGTGCATTTAGGAGGCTGTTTACTGCATAATTCTACTTTGAATATGCAAAAGGTGGCTCCAAATTGATATATATCAAACTATGCTCATTATCTTTTAAAACCTGAGTGTCCAGTTGCTACTACCTAATGATGGTACTGCTGAGTGATTTGGCATTATCTAACAATGCTCAGTTTTCTCTAGCATCCCCACGTCCATCATTCACTCCCTTTAAAAACTCTAAAATCCATCGCCTTCAGTTGGCTACATAATTGGTAGAACTCAGAGCAAAACAAAAATGCAAAGCTCCTTGTTTAAGAATTACTAAGAATTTCTAGACTATGACAATAAGGTATTAAACCAAGCAGAGAACTCTTCTGAGTGTGGATTCCTGTGCAACTGCACAAATTGTACGTCCATGAAGCAAACCTTTCCATGACTTCTTATTTAGGGCCTCTGATACCACACAACTTTTGACCTTCCTCCTTGAAGCTGTTCTCTCTGCATTCATTTTCTGTAGTCTTATACACATTTTCAGCCCCACAGCCTATCCTCTACATCAGAATTTTTTAAACTTAGCATTACTGGCATTTGGGGCCAGATAGTTCTCTGTTGTGAGGTGACTATCCTGTACATTGTAGGATGTTTAGCAGCATTTCTGGTCTCTACTCATTAAATGGCAGTCACACCCTCCCCCACTGCAAGTTGTGACAATCAAAATAGTTTCTAGATATTGGCACATGTCCCCTGGGGTCTCAGGTAGATACTGTTGCTCTATAATATAGAATGCTTTCCAAAAATAGGGATGGTCATGCTATCTCCAAGATTAAAACCTTCACAGATGTCCTCATTGCCTATAGGATAAATTCTAACTATTCATCATAATATCCAAGAGTTGTCATAAATTGGCCCTTGTATTGCTCACCAACTCTAACTCAAATTTAGCGCATTTATCCCTCTTGAACTCCATATTCCATCCTTTTTAAATGGATTGGAGTTTTATTCACATGCTTTTTAATATCTTTATAACTGCACTTAAGGTAATCTCTCCAATTACAATCTTTTGCCATTCTTCTATACTCTCACCACCATATTCTTGGTTTCTTGCTGTTAAGGTTAAGATAGAATATAATCTTCTGATGAAGTCTTACGTACCCTTACTCCATCTCATACTGAAATTGTTGTTCTTTCATCTTTGTCCTGCATTATGCCTATCAGAATGTTATATCAACATGCAAAGTTCCTAAATCTAGTACAATTAAGAGAGCTTTAAGTTTGCATTCCTTCAAGACATTTTCACAAATTAAAAGAATGTGTCCATTTTCAGAAATATTACATTGAGGTAGTCCAATTTGCTTTGGGGTATGTATTCATATATGGAAAGTTTCCAAATAGAAAAACTTGTTATGTCTATCATGTCACTCATAAATTGTTCTTAGGCTTGATTTTTATATGCCTTATTCAGTATACTAGCCTACATATTCCTGAAGGCTGGGGAACATTTCTTGTACATCTTTATACCTCTGACCCATAACGTGCTAGTAACAAATACTAGTCATTTAATTAAATTCTTTGTTAAAAGTAAAACAGAAAGGAAGGAGGAAAGGTCAGAAGGGAGGGAGACAGAGAGGAGTAGAAGAAATGGAGGGGAGGAGGGAAGAAAAGAAAAATAAAGAAAAGGGAGAAAGAAAAATAATTATGTTTTAAATAAGAGCTCTTAGTCTCTCATACAGGCTGCAGATACATATTAAGAAATTCATTCTTGCACCTGAGCATGTTCATATTCAGATTATTTTTTATCGTCATTATCATCATTTTCACCATGTTAATAAACATAATGATAAGGATATGTACTGGGTACTAAGTATTTCATGCACAATGTCCCCAAAGGTCCCAGATACTTCATGAATATCTGGTTTTTGAGATTTGAATATGCACTTTTTATCACTGTAAATTCTTATCGTTTGGTGGGTTAAGATCTATGCTTATTTACTAATGTGTATTATAACCTTTGTCAAAATAAGCTCTGGATTCAAGATATTATAAAAAAGAAACAGTTTTTAAAAACATCTATATCCAATTGAAAATATAATCCTAGGTTAATATAGGAGCAGTAATACCAAATCAATCACACACTTGCGTAATTTTAGTAATGCATAGAAACGCTACAGATAATGGTGGGTAGGCTATCAGGTAGAAATCAAGACAAAATTCTGTAGCTGGTGATCAAGCCCCTATGTATCTTATAAATGCTTATTTGACACGTCCTTCACTGATGGGTTGACTGGCAATTCCAAATCACTATTCCTCATGATTACACTTTGATTATGAATTTAAATCACTTGAAGTCCATCTGTTCATGAAAGAGTAATTTACTGTCAAATCCAATAAATGACAAGGTATTCTTTTCCTTTACTTTTGACCTTGTTCTTGGCACAAAGGAAGTCGTTTCAAATATGACAATTTTTTCCCAGACAGCTGGATGATTGTTCACTGTAGCCAAATGAGAAATCTGTTGCAGGAAATAGGCTGGATGCACCAAATATTTTACCATTCTGAAATGTTCCTTTGAAAGCACACATTATTTCTGAAATTTTCCTTGGCTTTATTTAATTATTTCCTACATTTTTGCTCTATTAGTTTTATGAAACATATACATCTTATCTCTGACTACTTTTTAATATAACTAGTGTCGCAAATGTTTTATTATTTTAAAATGAAACTCACAATTTTTTTGTCCTCCTGTCTCTTTTGGTCAAAGCATCTAGTGAGCTCTGACTTTAATTTACAATTAAAAGGGCTTAGTTTAGAAGTAGGGAGGAATTTTATCTGTCATCCTAGCTTGCAAGTTTTTTAAATATGGAGGCCATGTTTTAAATGCATTTTTATATTTTCTCTGTATAGCACAACTAGTAGAATTTCAATTTTTTCAAAAATCCATTAAAAAAATCATTGGAAGTACTTATAGAAGAATTATTATAATAACAATAATTCATTATGTATAAACCATTTGGACATAAACGATCTTAATTTGGTTTATCCTATAATCTCCATCTGAACATGTCATGGTAAGAATGTTAACTGTACAATAAAATTCTTACTTTTCAATTACATTTATACAAAGCAATTATTGTACTTTGGACATTTAAAGGACACAATTTGCATCATATTTTTGCTGCAATATCCTTAAAACCTAATCTGTATTTGTTAATTTTATTTCTCTTCACATTAGTCAATGCATTTTAAAAAGCCATAGAAGTGTAGAATGCACAAGCTAGGTAATTACTCCCTAATCAAACAAAATACATAGAATTCCAAAAACTTGAGATCATTACTAGCTTCTTTCTTAAATTCTTTCTTCTTTCTTCCTTTCTCCCATGTTCCCTCCCTCCTTTCTTCCTCCCTTTCTTTCTTTCTCTATCTTGCCCTTCCTTGCTTCCTTCGTTCTTTCCTTCCTTCCTTTTCTTTTTTCCTTACTTTTCTTCTTTCTGCAAAGAAAAGTTAAGTGCCTAAAAATTAAATGTATAATATGTTGTCATGGTCAGGTTCATGTGTCAACTTGGCCGGGTGGTGGTACCTGTTTGGTTGGGCAAGTGCCAGTCTGTCTTTTGCTTTGAGGACATTTCATAGAATAAAATCATGATCACATCGGCTACATCCACAGCTGATTCCTTTTGTAATCAGCCAAGGGGAGTGTCTTCTTTAATGAGCGATGCTTAATCTAATCACCAGAAGCCTTTTAAGGAGGATTCAGAAGAGACAGTCTCTCTTCCTTCTTCGGCCGGCAAGCCTCTCCTGTGGAGTTCATCCAGACCCTCCATCAAAATCATCAGCTTCACAGCCTGCCCTACAGATTTTGGACTCTACGTTCCCATGGTTATGTGAGGCACTTTTATAAATTTTATATTTACAAACATTTCCTGTTGATTCTGTTTCTCTAGAGAACCCTAACTAATACAACTTGGTGCCAGAAATGGTTCTTAAGAAACAGAATCTTTAAAAATAGCTTTTTATGAATGGTTTTCTAAACTGACTGGATTCAAAGGCACTAAGGACTCTGATTCCTATAATCAAAATGACATTGCCAATCCATGGAGTGAGTTGGCAAAAGAGATAGGCAAAATATCACTATTCAGTTCTTCTATTGCTTCGCTTATATGAAGCCAGGCTCTGGGGGATAATGTTTTTGATACCTTTACGGAGTTTTGTGGAAATAGTAAGTATAGAGATGCTGGCTGGTTGTTGTTAGATACACTGTATACATTAAAGAGTGAAAGGGATGAGCTTAAGGCTTCAGAGGAGAAGCTTAAGTGCCATCTGACAGATGTAGACATGAGTGGTGTTCTAGTTTGCTAGCTGCTGGATTGCAATATACCAGAAACAGTGTGGCTTTTAAAAGGGGAATTTAATAAGTTGCTAGTTTACAGTTCTAAGGCTAAGAAAATGTCCCAATTAAAACAAGTCTATAGAAATGTCCAATTTAAGGCATCTGAGGAAAGCTACCTTGGTTCAAGAAGGCCAACGACGTTCAGCGTTTCTCTGTCAGCTGGAAGGGCACATGGTGAACATGGTGGCATCTGCTGGCTTTCTTGTGGCTCTACCAAAAGGGACTCTCCAAAATGTTTCCTTTTTTAAAGGATTCCAGCAAGCAACTCCACCTTCAGTGGGTGGAGACACACCTCCATGGAAATCATCTAATCAAAAATTACCATGCACAATTGGGTGGGTCACATCTTCATGGAAACAATCAAAATGCTCCCACCCAGCAATATTGAATGAGGATCAAAGGGCATGTCTTTTCTGGGGTCCACTACAGATTCAGACCAGCACAAGTGTCTTGAAGGAAAATTTTATTTCCTGTGTCCATAGACTTGAGATTTCTGAAAATCAGACTCAGAATCATATTGTTAGAGTAGCAACTTTACAACATAAACTGAAATCTCAATCTTGCATGGTATCTGCCATTAAAGTGAGGGCATTGATCAGAAAGGAATGGGACCCTGAAAAATGGGGTGGTGACATATGGATTGATAATGATGTCGCTGGAGAGGTTGAAACCCTAGGTCATGCTGAGTCTTCTCTAGATAACCCTGTAATAGTCTGCCCTGAGGACATAGCTGACCCCCTCCCCCACCCCCCACCAGTCTTTCTTGAGGAGTTGTCCACCCAGCCTTCACCTGAAGGGATTAGCCCTAGAGTGATTAATCCTGTTTCACCAGATGAAACTGCGAATGAATACCCTGAAGCAAATGGCTTAGAAGATACTTCTAATTCTTTTTGTGACTCACTCCCACTACCCCTCATTTCTTCCAGACCTATAACTAGACTAAAGTCCCAACAGGCCCCTAAAGGTGAGGTGCAAAGTATCACACATGAGGAGGTACATTACACTCCAAAAGAACTGTTTGAGTTTTCCAATTTATACAGACAGAAATCAGGGGAATATGTGTGGCAATGGATTTTAAGGGTGTGGGATAATGGTGAGAGGAATATAAGGCTGGATAAGGCTGAATTTATTGATATGGGCCCACTAAGTAGAGATTCTGCATTTAATGTTATAGCTCGATGGATTAGAAAAGACATTAACAGTTTGTTTGGATGGTTGGCTGAAACACGGATCAAAAGGTGGCCGACATTACCTAAGGTTGAAATGCCAGATCTTCCTTGGTATAATGTAGATGAGGGGATCCAGAGGCTTAGAGAGATTGGAATTTTAGAGTGGATTTATCATGCAAAGCCTGCTCTTACACCCCAGAAATATCTGGAAGATGCCCCTTTTACCAGAACAGTGAGAAATAAATTTGTGATACTAGTGCCATCGTCCCTGAAGAGCTCTGTAGTTGCATTTCTCTGTAGGTCAGATATTACTGTGGGAACTGCTGTCACTGAGCTGGAATCCTTAAACACAATGGGGCTGATGGATCCCAAGTTGGCAAAAGCAGGGAGCAGCACTTAATTGCCTAAAATAGGGTGGATGTGGCTATTATAATAGACGGCAAAATCAAAGCAGGAGTCAAAATAATCTGACTCATAGAGATCTGTGGTGTTGGATAGTAAATCATGGGATACCTAGAAATAAAATAGATGGGCCGTCTACTAAATTTTAGTTTGAGATGTATAAACAAAAGAGTTCTAGGTCAAGTGAACAGAATTCTAACTTGGATTACAAAAACACAGAATCACGGCCCCTTAATCAATTTCCAGACTTGAGACAGTTTACAGGCCCAGAGCCCTTTGAATGAAGGAGAGGACAGGTTCCTTTGGGGGAGAATCCTGTTACACTGCCACAAATCCATACTGTTAATCTTCTTCCAAGCTTTCCCCAAGGGGACTGACAGCCTTTTACTGGGGTAACTGTGCATTGGGGAAAAGGAAATGATCAGATATTTCAGGGATTATTAGACACTGGTTCAGAAGTGACATTAATTCCACGGTACCCAAAACATCACTCTGGTCCACCAGTCAGAGTGGGGGCTTATGAAGGTCAGGTAGTCGATGGAGTACTAGCTCAGGTCCATCTCACAGTGGGTCCAGTGGGGTCCCAGACCCATTCTGTAGTTATTTTGGAGTAAGGGTTATTATGGTGGGAAAAGCCAAGTGGAAGCCACTAGAACTGCCCCTACCTAGGAAAGTAGTAAATCAGAAGCAATACCAGATTCCTGGAGGGATTGCAGAGATTACTGCACTCTTAAGAACTTGAAGGATGCAGAGGTCGTGATTCCCACCACATCCCCATTCAGCTCTCCTCTTTGGCCTGTGCAGAAAACAGATGGGTCTTGGAGGATGACAGTGGATTATCATAAGCTCAACCAGGTGGTAACTCCAATTGCAGCTGCTGTTCCAGATGTAGTATCATTGCTTGAGCAAACCAATATATCCCCTGGTACCTGGTATGCAGGTATTGATCTGGCAAATGCTTTTTTCTCAATAGCTGTTAGTAAGGACCACCAGAAAACAGTTTACTCTCAGTTGGCAAGGTCAGCAATATACTTTCACTGTCCTACCTCAGAGGTATATCAACTCTCCAACCCTATGTCACAATCTTGTCCACAGGGAACTTGATCATTTCTCCCTCCCACAAGACATCACACTGGTCCATTATATTGATGATATCATGTTGATTGGACCTAGTGAGAAAGAAGTAGCAACTACTCTAGACTTACTCATAAGGCATTTGTGTGTCACAGGATGGGAGATAAATCCAACAGAAATGCAGGGACCTTCCACCTTGGTGAAATTTCTAGGTGTCCAGTGATGTGGGGCATGTAGATATAGTCCTTCTAAGGTTGAAGGATAAGTTGCTGCATCTGGCCCCTCCTACAACCAAAAAAGAGGCACAAAACCTAGTTGGTTTCTTTGGATTTTGGCAAAAATATTCCTCATTTGGGTGTGCTACTCCTGCCAATTTATTGAGTGATCAGAAAAGCTGCTAATTTTGAGAGGGGTCCTGAATAAGAGGATACTCTGCGACAGGTCCAGGCTGCTGTGCAAGCTGCTCTGCAACTTGGACTATATGATCCAGCAGATCCAATGGTACTGGAAGTGTCAGTGGCAAACAGAGTTGCTGTTGGAGACTTTCATACGTCCCTATACAAGAATCACAATGCAAACCTTAGGATTTTAGAGCAAAACCTTACCATCTGTTGCAGATAAGTATTCTCCTTTTGAGAAATAGCTTTTGGTCTGCTACCGGGCCTTAGTAGAGATCAAATGCTTAACCTTGGGCCACCAAGTTACCATGAGACCTGAGTTGCCTATCATGAGCTGGGTGTGTCTGACCCAACAAACCATAAAGGTGGGTGTATGCAGCAGTACTCCATCATAGCATGGAAATGGTATATATGAAATAGTGCCAGAGCAAGTCCTGAAAGCACAAGTAAGTTACATGAGGAAGTGGCCCAAATGTCCATGATCTCCATTCCTGACACATTACCTTCTCTTTCCCAGACCAGAGCTATGGCCTATTGGGGAGTTCCTTACAGTGAATTGACTGAGGAAGAGAAAACTCGGTCCTGGTTTATAGATGGTTCAGCACAATATGCAGGTGCCACCTGAAAGTGGACAATTGCATCACTACAACCCCTTGAAGCACAGTGGTGAAGGAAAATCCTCTTAGTGGGCAGAACTTCGAGCAGTGCACCTGGTTGTTCATTTTGTTTGGAAGGAGAACTGACCAGAGGTGAATTTCTATACTGACTCATGGGCTGTTGCTAATGGTTTGGCTGGAAGGTCAGAGACTTGGAAAGACCATAATTGGAAAATTGGTAACAAATAGGTCTGGGAAAGAGGTATGTGGATAGACATTTCTGAGTGGGCTAAAAACATGAAGATATTTGTGTCCCATGTGAATGTGCACCGGAGGTTGACTTCAGCAGAGGAAGGTTTTAATAATCAAATGGATAAGATGACCCATTCTGTGGATACCAGTCAGTTTCTTTCCCCAGCAACTCCTGTCATTGCCCAATGGACTCATGAACAAAGTGGTCATGGTGGTAGGGATGGAGGTTATGCATGGGCTCAGCAACATGGACTTCTACTCACCAAAGCTGACTTGGTTACAGCTGAGTGCCCAATCTGCCAGCAGCAAAGACCCACACTCAGTCCCTGATATAGCACCATTTCCCGAGGTGACCAGCCGGCTACATGGTGGTAGGTTGATTACATTGGACCACTCCCTTCATGAATGGGGCAGCAATGTGTTCTAACTGGAATAGACACATACTCTGGATATGTGTTTGCTTCCCCTGAACGCAATGCTTCTGCCAAAACTACCATCCGTGGACTTACAGAATGCCTTATCTATCATCACGTTATTCCACACAGCATTGCATCTGATCAGGAACACACTTCACAGCAAATGAAGTGTGGGAATGGGCACATGCTCATGGAATTCTCTAGTATTACCATATTCCCCATCATCTAGAAGCAGCTGGATTGATAGAATGGTGGAATGGCCTTTTGAAAACTGAATTATGGTGCCAACTAGGTGGCAATACCTTGAAGGGCTGGGGCAATGTTCTCTAGGAAGCTGTGTATGCTCTGAATCAGCATCCGCTGTATGGTACTATTTCTCCCATAGCCAGGATCCATAGTTCCAGTAACCAAGGGGTGGTAATGGGAGTGGCACCACTCACTATTACCCCTAGTGATCCACTAGGAAAATTTTTGCTTCCTGTCCCTGTGACCCTAAGCTCTGCTGGTCCACAGGTTTTAGTTCTAAAAGGGGGAGTGCTTCCACCAGAGGAAACAACAGTGATTCCATTGAACTGGAATCTAAGACTGCCACCTGGACACTTTGGGCTACTCATGCCCCTGGATCAACAAGCCAAGAAGGGGATTACCTTACTGGCTGGGGTGATTGATCCTGACTATCAGGGGGAAATAGGACTGCAACTACACAATGGAGGTAAAGAAGAGTTTTCCTGGAAAATAGGAGATCCCCTAGGGCGTCTTTTAGTACTATCATACCCTGTGATTAAAATCAAAGCAAAACTGCAACAACCCAATCAAGGTAGGGCTACCAATGGCTCTGAAACTTCAGGAATAAAGGTTTGGGTCACCCCACGAGGCAAAGAACTACATCCAGCTGAAGTGCTTGCTGAGCGTAAAGGGAACATGTAATGGTTAGTGGAAGAAGGTAGTGATAAAAATGAACTGCAACCATGTGATCAGTTACAGAATTGAGGACTGTAATGCTGTTTTGTTCATGTTATACTATTTAAGTTTTAAGATATCAAGTTTAAGAATGAATATTACCCAAGGACTTGCACCTTATTCTGGAGAGATTTAATGTGTTTCCAGTTATATGCAGGACAGTTGAGTATTGTTAGGAGAGAAAAAATGTGTCTTTTATTATTTCCTATTTAGAAATTGGGTATGGTTCAAGATGATGATTATAGCTGCCAAGTTGACAAGGGGTGGACTGTCATGGTCAGGTTCATGTGTCCACTTGGACAGGTGGTGGTACCTGTTTGTTACGTTGGGCAAGTGCTGGCCTCTCTTTTGCTATGAGGACATTTTGTAGAATTAAATCATGATCACATCAGCTACATCCACAGCTGATTCCATTTGTATTCAGCCAAGGGGAATGTCTTCTTTAATGAGTGATGCTTAATCTCATCACTGGAAGCCTTTTAAGAAAGATTCAGAAGAGACAGGTCCTCTTCCTGTTTTGGCTGGTAAGCCTCTCCTGTGGAGTTCGTCCAGACCCTCTATTGGAATCGTTAGTGTCACAGCCTGCCCTGCAGATTTTGGGTTCTGCATTCCCAAGGCTGTGTGAGACACGTTTATAAATTTTCTATTTTGAAGTATTTCCTATTGATTTTGCTTCTCTGAAGAGCCCTAACTAATACATATGTGCCAAGCATTTTGCTATATGTTAGATGATTCTAAAATACTCACTATCTTTTAAGATTATATACCCTAGGGGATATTGAAGAAATTTGCATCTTCATTTTCAAGAAGGTTATAAATTAGTCCTAGAGAACAACTGAACACTCAATTATGTGACTCATATAAATAATACAGTATTTATTCCAATAAGAAATCAGTACTACCTGAAATAACTGGAAATTTCTGTAAGGAGGGGGTCAAATTAAAATAGATCTTGAAGTCTGGCTTGGATTTGAGAAAATGGAGAGGCCAGGGAAGAAAACTAAAGGTCCTAACTGAAGCAAGAGAAACACATTAGAATATGAGTGAAAATAGTTTTTAAACAGTTATTAGAGCAAGAAACATAACCCTCAGGGACACTGGATCCTAGATACCAGGGTCTAAAAATACAATAGTCAGTTCTAGAACTTAGAGTGAGGTAATAAAAATTGTTTTTCCTGTATAAGGAATACGCTGTATTCAATGAAAGCTATTAAAGTCAAGGAGAATAGCTGGGAGTTTATGATATATGAATAAAACCTAGAAATATTGTAAAGGAAAAAAACAATTGGTCTTATAAACAAACTAGTAAGATTTTTTTCTGTGCACATGGCTGTGTAAGTCAGCATTTTCTTCTTTTTCTGGAAACCGATCAAGAGCATCAAGGATGACAAAAATGTCTGTGATCTTCATTTTTGTAAGAATGAACTAAAAGCTATTCTCTGTAGACTCCAAATACTAAAGGTAAGATGCTAAGATGCTAAAGCAGAAGTACAGAAAAAATTGCAGAATAAATAGAAGACTTATCAAGAGTAGCTATGGCTATGTAGATGGTGGTTAAAGCCACAGGACAGAGTGAGATCCTAAATAATTTTTTAAAATTTTGTTTGTATTTTTAATAAATAAGTACAGGGCCCCTCTCAAAAAGCCCAGAAAAAAAAATGAAGAGCAAACTCTGGAATACAACATTTGTCTTATTTCCAGCAGTACTGGATGGGGAGCCAGGGCCTGGATGGTTCAAAGTGCCAAGATTTTTTTAGGTTCAGAAATAGATATAGATGTGCAGGGATGGGGCTTCACCAGGAATCTCACATATGAAACAAATTTTCATGAAGCAAGTTTTAAAATTACCCCAATTTGAATTGCCATTTGTTAAAAATATAGAGACCAATCATAGTATAAACAACATTATGGATTTGCAAGGGAAGAACTTAACATTTTTATTTCAACTGGGTCTGATACAGTTCAATGCAGAAAAATCAATGACAACCAGCTGCCTGGGCTTCTCCTGATATACAGAAAGTAAATGAGCTGCCTGATCTGTCAGGACCTAGCTCTATTCTCTGGTAAGCTCTTAACCTCTCTAAGTCTCCTTTTTCTTATAGCTAAGAAAAGGAGTTTACCACAATGCTTCTCCTTTCTCTGAGAGTCTATTACTCCTACCCTCTGACTGCTCATTAGCATCTGCTTAAAGTACAGGATGAGTGGAATTTTATTGCTTTAGGATACAACTACTGTGATCTTTAAACTAAATTTGCATGTTCATTTATCTCCGTTTGGAGGAAATCTTTTAAATTTAAAATTTTAAAGGAGCAACACAAATACAGGATTCTTTGCAATTCTTCCCTATAATAGGTAAAATAATACTTGGTAATATTTATATCTATTACATTATATTTAATGTCTACCAAGATTAGGCCCCACAAATAATATTTATTAATTATAAAACAGAAAACTTTTTAGTCAATGAAATGTCAGATTTTTATTCCAAAGTTTCCACTACTTTATGATGCAGATTTAAAATAATATTTGTAACTTTTGTGCAATTTAATTTATTGGCTTTAGGATTTTGTAAGGGAGAATAGGTATCTGCCCTTTGCATATTCGGTAATTGACATCTTGTTTCTTATCTATTATTTGTTTTACATTTTAAATTGAGGGGAGGAGTGGGACTAGCCAGCATATACTAGTTAGTGTTTACTGAGCATGGCACTTCATTACTAATTTCAGTATGAGCGAAGCATAGCTATTATCCGTGTTCGAAGAAGGAAAATGAGAAGGTTTAATAACATGAACAAATTTATGCAATTTAGCTCTCAGATCTGAGAACAGGCTATTTCTGTTACCCTCATGTCATGCCTTAGTGCAGCAACATTATCTTATTCAAATCCTGCCTTTTATACATTGCTTATGACAGATCATATCAAATGATGGCTACTTAAAATGTTATTAATTAATTCCAGGTTACCGCAGATACGTTTCTGTTTCTAGGACACCATATTGTATTTAGTTGTCAGGTCTCCTTAGGCTTCTTTTGGCTGGACAATTTCTCAGACATTCTTTGTTTTTGATGCCCTTGACAGTTTTGAGGATTGCAGACAGGTATTTTTAGAGTGTCCCTCAAGTGGGATGTGTCTGCTGTTTTCCTCATGATTATGCTGAGGTTATGGATTTGGGGGAAGAAGACTATGGGGGTAAGGCTCCATTCTCATCACATTACATGAAGGGTGCACACGATGAAAATGACTTATCAGTGTTGAGGATGACCTTGACGACCTGGCTGAGCTACTGTTTGTCAGCTTTTTCCACATAAGTATTTTAAAGGAAGTTCTACTAAACCTTTAAGGAACAGATTCGATTTTTGTAAACTTTTCCAGAGAACTGAAAATAGCTAATGTTCCCCAAATTCATTTTACTAGACCAATGAAATTTTGGCACCCATAGTGGAGAAGTCTGCAGGAAAAAAGGAAATTGATAGTATAGATTGTTCTTTAGCAACATATAAACAAAAATCTGTAATTAAAAATTGTTTTATCAGAATAAAGCTGGAAATTTACAAAATAAAACAATATATGGAAGAAGTTTCATCTCACAGGAAAGCAAACAGTATAACAAAATTTCTATTACGAAGTATTACATCAATAGATAAGAAAGAAAATTATTAACAAGTTCATTTTTATGTCTGGCATGCAAAGTTTCATATTTTATGAAAGATTATAGGGTGCCAATTTTTCAGAAACACTTTTATATAGTCAGGAATAAATTTATGGACAAGTAAATCACAAAATTTATAAAGTTTTAGTGAGAATCTGTCTTCTTTGTGCTACTTTATCCATCAATTCTACAGAAAGGCAGAGCAGTTTCAATGAATGGATATTTGCTTCTCACTAATTTCAGAATGATTAACATAATTTTGTGATTCAGATTCAAGAACACCTTAAAAATATTACAATTTCATTTAGTTTCTTTAAAAAGCTAAGTGATACCTGTAGCGGGGCCACACTACTTATGAACTGGACAAACCCAGGTGGTGCTATGTCACATGAGTGCAACTTATACAACTGTACACTGTCATCTGCACAGCATAAAGTTTCTTACATTTAGAATATTAAAGATACACATTGCAAATTATATTGAAGATGTTGTCATTAATAATATAATTAGAAAATCACATTAATGCACTTAATTGTTTAGTATATAAAAACATAATTAAAATTACACACAATATGTATTTGTCAGCTCCCTATCTCTTGCCAGAAGTTTTTAAGGATGGTTACAATAATGTAAACATGTACAGATAGTTAAAAAATCTACATATATGAATTAAAATAATGGAAATATGAAAATATACTAACAATGATTATAGTAAAGAGTCTATGACGGATGCCATAATCTCTCCTCTGTTTCCTAGCAAGCAATGTAAGATAAAAAAGCCTTCCTTTCCTCTGAAAAGTGGAAAGACATCAGTTTTTTCAAGGGAAGACAAAATTCACTATATAATCAATTCTAAAATAATTTCCTCATATGAACCTTTATTTGAGGTATTGGAAGACACCTTGTGCAAATGCGTATGTCATTGAATAACCACAATCTTTGAAACATATATGAAACAAAATTTAAGTAGCTGTATCATCTGACATTCTAGCAATTCTTTTTGGATATTGCTTTCAATAACATCACATATGGATGAAGTATAGGCTATTTAGAAAAATATATGGGGAGATTGTTCTTTGTAATATCTTAAATGGAATTTTTTCAACATGAGTTTTTGAGTTGGATATCAAACAATTTGATGACGTACTTTGACTTGACCTAGAGTGTATACACTCTGTCACACTTAGAGAGTCTGTGCACTTTAAAAATTAGATGATTTCACAGTAGAGTCGACAATTTGTTTTGAAACTTGAGAAGCTCAACCATGTATTTTTATTTTCTTGAAATGGATAGCCACATCATTTCCACAGGGATTGAATCACTGATCTTCCTTTGGGCAAAAACATGTTGGCTTGTCTTTTTTTTTTTTTCCTCAAAAAGTCATTTTTTATTTTACTTCAGCATTTGAACAAGAGTTGAGAAAAATCCTACAGTTCTGCACCCATAGCACAGGGGATTTCATTCCAGAACTCGAACCTCAACGATATTCCATAAAAAGTATTTCATTCCTGCATAGCATAGTCTCCCAATGTGGTCACTAGGATAATTTTAACAGTGAATGAACTTCACATTTGAATGAATTTGGATAAATTGGCTTAATATGCTGTGCAAGACAGTGGTCTGAATGGTGATAAAAATGAGCATTAGTTTGATAACAGAACTATAGGTCACTCTTGGTTTGAGAATATAAAATGGCACCATTGAGTAGTCAGGGCTCCTATCTCCCTGTTGACTCGCAGAGGAAATTATTCATTCAGTTCATCTCTTAACAGACTCAAATTATTATGGCGTAGATTAAAAAGAACGATCTTAAAACACTGGTTTGCAATATATTGCTTGAGATTTTGATCTTATCTTTCAGTAGACTACTCATGGTAAATTTAATTCTTAGAAACATACTGAAATACACATTTTATAGAAGCAGTGAAAGCCAGGACATTTGGCCATAGCTTCTTTCTCTCATAATCAAAGGTCAGTGATAAAGTAATTATTTAAATGACACAGTTTTATGTTGTTCTTGGCCAATTTCTCCATGAAGGCTTACATAGAGGTCAATGACATGGTGGTGGTAACTGGAATTCTGTGGATCCTGGTGTGAGAAATTGAGTTAAAGTTGTTAAAAATAAACAGGCATAAACATTATTGAGTTAATATCAAACAAGCCCATAATTTTCCGTAAGTAAAGTGTTGTTCCTTCTGAAATTGAGGCAGATTGCAGTTTGATTCAATTTAGAGGGTACGAAAGGGTACTGAGTGTGAGGTGTTAATTAAAGTTTGGTGCCCACCATTCTAAACAGACTTCAAGCTGTTCTGGCTGTCCTTTCTAATAAAAGCTGGAGGAAAAAGGCCTTCATTTCCCAAAGGTAGGACAGCACTTCCAGTCTCCATCTGTCAATAATGCTTTGTGATCCGATATGTGAGCGAGCCATTCTCAAATGGCTTTTAAAGCAACTCTTAGAAGTTGTTTGAACATTATAAGACTGCTTAGAGAGCTAATAAGGACCTTGAACCATTTCACCTTTATCTACTGAGCTTTTCAGACATAAATGGTGGTGTTTAAGACAACGAAGTAGAGGAACTAAATAATGGACAGAAACTCATACCCATCTTAAGAATGAATAATTGGAAATATAAGTAAACTGGCATACGGTATAAAATATGCTTATAGATGAGTTTGGCTAGATGTTTCCTTTTACTTTCATATGATTATGCTTAAATGCAAAATTGTAGGGAAACAATACCCCCGGTAAGATATATATATTACACATTTATTATATATTAGTCACTGTTCTGTGCACACTTCATACATTCTTTTATTTAATTCTCACACATGTTGCACAAAACAGGAATGTTTGATATAGGTTCTATTATTCCTTATTTCAGAGGTGAGGAAACTGAAGCCCAAAGAGGTAAAAAACCTTGTTCAACCTTCCAAGCCTAGTATACAGAGGTCACACTCCCTCTCAGGACTGTCTATGGGTAGACTTTTGAAAACATGAGAACAAATGCTAGCCTTTACATTTCTCTCACCATAACAATGTTATTTGTTCAATGAAGAAAGTATCTGCAGTTTGAATGACTGTCTAACGAAGGCAATATCTTTAAACAATCCGGTCATACTTTGGTGAGATGAACAGTATGTTAGGATCAGTGCAACCAACTCAAAGTAGAGTTCAATAAAAAATAAAGAGGAATAAGTTCCTGGGTTAGAGAGATCAGAATTTATTTCCCTCTCAAAAAGTAAAATTAATATTTCCAGCCTAACACTCCCACTTTTTTCCTTCTGTAGTCTTAAAATAAAAAGAGTCCGTTTCTGAGATAATACAAGATCCAACTCTCTTATCAGCAAAAATAATTCAATACCTGCGGAGAAGGACCTAACTAATAAGTTGCTTGATTCAGTTATGGATTCAAGGGTTCATCTAAGCAATGTCCTATGTGTCACAAAATCAGGAATGCAAAACTATTGCTTCCCTTCAAGAGAAACAAACATACAAATAGAAAATTACAACTTTACAAGACAATTGTTTAAATAAGGATATATAGCAAGGGAATGGGAATATAAAGAAAGTCTGTTTCACTCTAGAAGGGCACACTACATTGTTTGGAACATAGGATTAGAGACCCTGTTAGGTATGGGAATATAGTCGTATATCCTTTTCAGTTGCTTCTAATCTTTACTGGATAGGAAAAAAACATCTGATCTGAAACATGACATCTAGATCTGAGACTCTAGACATGAGCTGAGGATTTCCACAATTCTAAGAGAAAAAGTTGTAAAGCAAGGTGAACTTGTGGTACATAATCATTTAGAAAGCAGGTTTATTTACATAAGTGAACCTTCTATACATTTATAGGAAGGGTGCTTAGCTAAACTTTTTCCATTTTTTTTTTTTGCACACATAGGACTAATGAAACACACACATACACACACCCACACATACGCAAATACACCTGCTGATGTTGCCTGTTGTTGTTTGGAGAAAATTGGGATGGAGAGAGGTGCATAACAGGACTGACTGAGCACCTTCATTTTTCCGCATCTTTGCAATTATACTCCAACCATTCAGAACTCCTCACAGTTCCCTGCAAAGCATCAAGTGCCATCCTGCATCCATACCTGCTCTGCAAATAAGTCACCTTCAGCTTTTGTCTTGCTGTTCCTTCAGAACGTGTTCCAGTATCATTCCTCCAGAGATCCTCCTTCTCTGACCCCATATCTGGATCGGGGGTATACTTATATCATCCTGCCCTTTTCTCTATTTCATGTATTGACATTTTTTGAATATGCCTATTGAGTTGTCCCTTGATGTCTTACTCATTTTTTATTTTCCAATGCCTAAAACAGGGCAGGGTGCATAGGACTTGGCAACATACATTTACAGGCTGAATGACAAAATATCTGCAGCAGATCTTATAAAAGGAATTCTTATATTATTTGAAGCATTCAAACAGGTTATCTAATGTCTTTCCTCTCTAAATGTCCACACCATTTTTAGAAACATTGCTATAGTATTACATAATCACAGGATATGAAAGTGGGGAGGGAATTTGGAGATTGATTTGTTCAACCATTTACTTCAGAAATAACAAGGACAGAAAAGGTTAAATCATATATCCAAGGACTCCTAGATGTTGGTGCTATGACAAAGACTAAAATCCTTGTCTCCTAATTTCTGTTATGAGTATCTGAAAGCATGGTAGGGCTTTCAGTTATGCCTGCACTATTATGCTTGTTGTGTAGTGCTGTATAAACAGTAGACACCGAATAAATATTTTTTGATTTAGACAACTCATAACTTCTTTTTATTAATTTTTTAATTTTTAAAAAAATATAACAACAAACAAATGCAAACATTCTTAACTTATGATCATTCCATTCTATATATATAATAAGTAATTCACAATATCATCACATATAGCTGCATATTCATCATCATGATCATAACTCATAACTTCTATGTGTAAGACCACATTTCCTGCATCTCGTAGAAAGCCCTGAATTTACAGTTAATAGCAATGGGGAAAGTTACATAGAAATTATTGGTTTGAGAGTGAAAATAGGGTTTGCACATCCACATTTAATCAGTGTCTTCTTGTAATAATTTATGTCACAGAGCAAGGCTGAGATAGACTTCACGCTCACAACTATTTAAAGATAGAAATTCTGTTTCTTCTCTATCATTGCAAACTCTCTTAAGGATAGCAAAGCTGAATTCATAGTATAGTCCTATAAATATTTGAAAGCTATCCAAAATGAGTTGTGGCATTAAATAAAACAAAGACAGATATCATAGATCTGGAAGTGTTTTTGTATTCATAATAGTTTTTAAAAGGTCACTATCTTAGTATCTTGGCTGCTAAAACAAATACAATGCAATGGGTTGGCTTAAACACCAGGAATTTAGTGCCTTGCAGTTTGAGGCTAGGAGAAGCCTAAAATCAAAGTGTCAAAAGGTCATGCTTTCTCCCAGAAGAATGAGAAAGCTGGGAGAGCTAGGCTGGTGATCCTTGGTCCTTGGCTTTTCTGTCATGGCAATGCACATGGAGAATTCCCTTGGCTTCCTTTATTTCCATTGATTTCTGTGATTTTCTCCTTGTGTCACTGAACTTCATTCTGCTTATAAATTCAACTGGGTCACACCTTAACTGAAGTAACTTCATCAAAAGGTCCTACTTACATGGATTCACACCCACAGTTATGGATTAAGGTTAAGAACATGTTTTTCTGGGGCTCATAGCTCCAAAAAACACAACCATTTTCTTTAAAATTGAGCTAGGTTATTCAACCTATTCTTTTTCTTCCTCAAACCATAGAGTATGTTAAGGATTATTTTTAATTAAAGGTAAGAGAGATGAATAGATATGAAATGGTCCTATAAAAGAGACCTATAAAATATTAAATGAATATTTATTATCTTTTCCTGATATAATAAATCAATTTGTATTTAATAGCAGATTGTATGGAATTCAAACTTTTATTTATGAAATAGCTGAACATTATATAGAATGTCAACTGTATTTTCTATCCATCCCCTTCTTGTACATGAACATGAATGACTATAACCCTAATAAATCTGTGAACAGAAGAGAGAATATTCTGAGAAGAAAAGAAATATGAATCATAATAAAGGAAGCATGATCTGGTAGGACAACGTGCTTGGCCTTACACTGACTGTGGTGAATTGGAGCAGTGTACCCTAGAACAGCTTGTTCTTAAACGTAATCCATTCACGTGATCATGTGCCTCTTGTAAATAGGACCTTTTGATGCGGTTAATTCAGTTAAGGTGTGGACCACCTTAATCAAGATGGTTCTTAATCTGTTGGCCTTTATAAGCAGAATGAATTTCAGCCACACAGGGAAAGCCACAGGGAGCGGCTAGAAGCTGGAAGTTAATAGAACCCAGAAGAAAAAGAAGAATCCAGAAGAGGCTGCTATGTGCATTGCCATATGACAGAAAAGCCAAGGACCAAAGATCACTGGCAGGTAACCCCAGAATGCTGAAATCTTTGGGGAGAAAGCATCACGTTTATGATGCCTTGAATTGATATTTCTCCTAGCCTCAAAAACATGAGCCAATAAATTTCCATTGTTTAAGCAACCCATTGCATGGTATTGTTTTAACAGCTGGGAAACCAAAAAACACTGAACTTTCTATTCAGCATCTTCTGCTCTTCACCACTGCTAAGAAGTAACTTTTTTGTGTGTGCAGTCATTGCTATACCATATTTAAAAAAGAAAAAAAAAATTTTGTAGTTACTGGAGGTCTTAAACCCAATCTGATTACATACTTCAACCTTCAAAGTGACATGAGAATCGTTCTATTAATATGTGAGCATTAAAAATTGGAGCTCTTGTTTATTTAAAGGCATATAAGGAACTCAGCTTGGTCCTCTAGATGCTGTGGGCTTGACAGGAAACATACAACATTTGCAGACCTCCCAATCACATGGGAGAAGAGGCTATTTCGCATAATGAGAGATTAAGATGAAAGGAGAGAGATTTTATGAATGAGAAGCTTCTTTATGATGTTGCCTCAGACAAGTAAGAGATGGAGATCAACAGCCATGCCAGCATGATGACCCCTCTCCCTGAAGCTGGCCACCACTCTGCCCTCAATGGACACGAAGCCCTGGGGGCTAAAGGGTGGGCCTTGCTCTTAGCCTTGATTTGGAAAGCTATGTGGAAGTGAGAATCAGAAACAAGTTATAAAGAAAGGATCAGAAACATGTACTCTTCAAACTAAACTCATTTATTAGTTTTCCTGTACTTCCTTTGATGGACATTAAAGTGGAACATGCTTCTGTGGGGATCAGGATGACGTTAGAAGTGGTCATCCAGTTCAGAACAGCAGGGAAGAAAGGGAAGCTCCAGAGGAAAACTTTGACATCACTGTTTACTATTCTTTTACTATTTATAGGTACACCATCCAAGGCTGAAAACCTGCAGGTCTTTTAATGCATTTATAATGAGAGAAGAACATAATATTCAGAGTCAAGACAGTAAAAACAAGTTAATTGAATGGCAGGAAGTTTAAGAAAAAACTGAGTAATTAGGGAATGTCAAGGAGCTGTAGGTTCCAGTAAGCTATTTTGTAGAAATGTTACAATTTTATGAATATTAACAAAAAATTACTTCAGTAAATTCTTTTGCAAATATTTATGTGTTAGATCACAGTGAAGTACAGGTATAGTATACAGTATTTGATCCACCATGAGACCCCAAGTGCAGAGCTACAGGGTGACATACATGTTAATCTGTTCCTTCCTCTCCAGAATAGGTGGTTTTGTTTCAGTGGAAAATAAAAGATGCAGGAATATTTTGGCAGCACATTTTTTCAATCATTTTTTTTTTCTTCTGACTTAGATTCCAAGTAGCTTCTGTCCTCTTAGTTGGGGGCTAGCATGAGCAAGAGGTATGACAATGAATTCACAAAAATCCTTCCAGGGCAGTGTTTTGAAAATGCAAAGGAAAGGAGTACATATATAAATGGAAGCATATTTTAGTGCAGAAAGCATAGGCTTTGGATTCTGATGGATCAGGATTTGAATTCCATCACTTCCTTGCTGTGTGATCTTAGGCAAGTTACTTATTCTCCCTGTATTTGCAGCTTTTGTCTTTAAGATGAGTATAATAATAATATCAGCTTCCCTTTTCATTAGCTTCCCCTTTCCTTCCCCTTCCAAGAATAGTTACTGAAAATCTGTTCTCTTTCTAGGCACTCTGCTGGCTGTTTAAAGATACAATGTTACATAAAACTGATGATGTTATCTGGCCTGCAGGAGATTTCAGGCAAGTGAGGCTGCTATAAGATGAAATGAGATAGTATATGAAGTTAGCTCATTTAAAGTTGCTCAATAAGTATTGAGATTTTTCCTCCTTATAAAGACTCTATGAATCTCTTGAGACATTTTATATAAAAGGTTCAAAATGTACAACTGTTCAGAGGCTAGGAGAGTAGGATCAATGGATCAATGCTTTTCAAAATATAGAAAGTTTAACACATTCAATTCTTTGTCTTTAAACAATTTTGCTTTGTTGCTAATTCATAGACGAATGAATATGCATGGGAAAAATTAGCATCCACTCTTTGTGCTATAGTAAGAAAAATCCTCTAATTGGAAGCATTTCAGACATTATTAAGTTGGTATTAATTGTGACTTGTACCACAGTGCTGTCTACGTCTATGATTCTAGGGTTTTCCAGTTTTGTTAATGGCATACTTAATTGACAATAAAATCATGACTCTGAAAGGTGTGAAATTAAAATCTGAAGAAGCATATAAAATGATAGTATAATTCAGATGCTCTGTGTGAACAAAGCAATGCAATGAGATAGCACCTTATTGATTAGCTTTTCAGGCCTGCATCCTTTCACTTGGTACCCAATGGAATGACTGGTCTAAAATGTTAATGACCCATTTACTTATTTAATAAAAAGTGTCAAAAATAAACACCAGTGAGGTTTCTAAAAATTACAAAGTAGAATAGGGCATTATTTCACATCTAGGGTCCAGGAATTGTGGTCTGGAAAGCACATGTTGTATGTTTCCATCCATTGTCTAGATCCTTATTACTGCTAAATTGTACACGTTTCTATTTCCCATTATTGATAGCATCTTAATATGTTTCAAATACAGAGATGATGCTACTAACCAAAAACTATCAATGAAATATGGATCTTGAGGTTTGTGCTTCAGGAGTGATGGGTTGCAATGTTTTATTTATAGTCTCTTATTTGTCAGATGACTAGGTGACATGGCACACATTGCCTGGCCCACAGAGCAGAGTAGCATCAAACCTGTGTCTCTGGACAAATGGCCTGGTGCTCTGGCCAAATGAGTTTTCAGAACAAATGATCTTCAGCAATATTATAACATGTTCTCCTAGGAGATTTTCAAGTAGAAAATGCAAGATTTATTTTAAACTACCAATAATATTTTATTATACTTTCAAATTTCAAATATGATATTAGGTAAAAGGAAGTAAATATTTAAGTTTTCCAAAATAGCTAAAGAAAATGATTATGTAAATTATGTACAGATGCTGATGGGATAGAAATCTGCATATTGGAATTTCTAATTCCTTTCTATTTTTTATAGTATCATCATGCTACAATAAAATCACTGCTCTATTGAACTAAAAGCACATGCTTATTAGTGAAATGGCCAGGAAAAATATACGTGCTCAACTCAGAGAAATAGTAACATGAGATATTTTGCCTAAATGTGTATCACTTGAACTTCCTTTGAACTCTGTTCAGTTCCTGCTATTTATGACAAAGAAAGTCATTGCTCACAAACTATTGGGTTTGCCTTTGAAGCAATACTGGAAGATCATTAACAAAAGGTTTAAGAGCAGAGCTGAAATTAGATGTGGAGGGTTATTGTCTTGCTACAATCCCAAAGCTATGTGAAATGTCAGCTAATTGAAAATGGTAATTACCCCACATAACAACATAAACTGTTTCATTCTAGGATATGTGTTGCTTCTAAATTAATAGTCATTGATCTTCTGGTTTTTCACAATTCTTCTCTGTCCTTTTTTCAAATTATCAGGCCATCAGTCCTTGGGACAAAACCCATTTCACTATTTTTATTGACCATGGTTTAATGACTGACCTGGCCTTCCTGTTTGGAATAGACTGTAATAGGTCCATCCATCTGAAGGTCTGTCAGCTAGATCAAGCTGTGTAACATTTACTGTATATTTGGTTTCTTAGCAGAAATGTCTTAAAATGAAAATTTCAAAAATTGTGTTACTGTGGCTGTTTGCATTTATTCCAGATACTGGTTGGGAAGAGTCATATTAATCATAGTAGTAATAGATCCTTAAATTATGATCTACCAAGAAAGGCCATCCCTTGGGAGATGAATAATATGTATTCAAAATGTTCGGCTTGCTTCTAATGGGCAGTAGTTCATACCAAATGGC
Organism: Myrmecophaga tridactyla; assembly: GCA_004026745.1. Taxonomy (NCBI): domain Eukaryota; kingdom Metazoa; phylum Chordata; class Mammalia; order Pilosa; family Myrmecophagidae; genus Myrmecophaga; species Myrmecophaga tridactyla. Next base: position 55,374 of record PVIY010013697.1, read on the forward strand.
TCTGCGGGAAATATGTACAGTATAATTTTTCAAACACAGAATTAAATTCCTCAGTTGTGATGGGAAGAACTGTCAAGTGGAAATTAGAAATGCATATTTTCCATAGCTACAAAATGACCTGCAAAGGCACTTTGATCTAGTAAAAGCTCAGTTTCTGTAGACAGTATTTCAGAGTAACCTAATCCCAAGTCAAAGTTTTCTCTTGCAATGGGTAGACAACTTGGAAGACACTTGGGCTTGATATGTTTTAACAAAGTGAAGACATAAAGAGTGTGGGAAATTATTCAAATATATTCAGTCAAAAATCTCCACTGTTGTGGTTAGAAGCCTAATGAATAGTGATTACAGAAAACTTATATTATTTCCTTAGATCAAACTTTGCCACAAAATCATAAAAATAATTTCTTTTGAATGTGTAGTATATCAACACAACGTCTTTCTAACAATAGGAAATGATGTTTCCTCTAAATGTATTTTTAAGTAGTAAAGCATAATCATGTAGTATATTCACAAATTATGAAGACTAAAGACATATGAACAAGTTTAATGTAAAAAATGGATGAAGGTAGTTAGTCTGACACAGGAAATAATGAGCAAACTACTTTTGTGCTCCATAATATTTAGGCACACATATGAAGATAATCATCATGGGAAACCATGACTTTATATGTTATGAAGAGAAAGTAGAGGAGAAAAGTAAAAGAAGTGAGGAATAACTTGGTCACCTTCTTGGTTAAAAACAGCAATTCCACATGGCCTTATTCCATTTCAATGAAAGACTGTTTAGAATCCCTACTTATCCTGCTCCAGGCTTAAAAACTGAGAGAAAGTAAACATATTTTCTAGAAGAATCCATGCACTGTCCATAGGACCTTAGCAAATCTCCTGTATTTCACATTTCTCTTCTCCCTCCTCCATTGGTTATTAGCTGTGACATCAGAGGTGGAGGCTCTACACTTCTTTCCCCCACCTCCTTGTGAGGTGGATTCACTGATGCTTAATTGTCATTTCATAATTTTCAAGGTTCTTTCTCTACTTGGTAATATCAAATGAGGGCTATAGACTTCTTCCTTAGAAGCCCTGTCCTCTGTAATGACACAAATACAAGGTCAAACCTGCCCTACATAAAAGAGATCTATAAATAAACAATCACAAAAACATCAGCTTTTCTGTAAACTTAATGAAGCCCCAGAAATCTGTCCTTTTAGGCGCCTTAACACTTATCATGAAGACTCCTTAGATGCTACAGGATGAAAGAGCATGCGGAGTCATTAGAACTGGATACTGCTATAGGGACAAATAGAGCCAGTAGCAGTTCACTGTAGCCTGTGTTTATGTAATTGGTGCTCCTTACTAAAGTATCTGGCATACAAAATGCTGAAAACTTGATGCGCCTAGCATTCGTGATCGCTGTAATTGTAAATTGCTGGCATTTGGTTTATTTTCCTCAGCCAGACCATTCGTACTACTCTTAAATATTTTGGCTTTAGAAGTTTGTTTGTGGTGCAGCTAATGTCTCTTGTTATTCCATTGTTTACCTTATTGCTGCCCTGTGTCTCACTGCAATTTGTTTTAATTGCATCATCCCCGTGATCATGGAGAATTTGTTTAGCCATTTCAATTTTTAGCTGTGATCTCGTTCTGAAATGTTTATCCTGATGATTAACATTATTGCATGAGGACTGAGTAGAGAGAAAATATTGAGTGAGAAATTATTCTCTTATAATTAATACAAAACTTTAAATGTAATGCAACAAAGCCTGCAATGTCTGATCTTTAAAAGACTTATCAATGAAGACAGTTCAGTTAAAGAAGTTCTGCTGATAAATCCAAAGGTTTTTGGAAATCTGCAATGAGCCCAGAGGATTTAGAAATTTGCCTAAATGATATGAATTTCAGCAAACTCTAAATAAACAGCAACTAATTGATAGGATAATTTGAGAAGATGATTATCTACAAAAGTGATTATCTACAAGTAATTATGCCTCACTTTATAATAACTTAAAATAATCATATTGGTCATTATTAACCAGTAAACTAGAATATAATCAGGTTGGGGAATAAGTAAACTTGCATTATTCCAGTGAAAACTATTAGTAAGGAGAGGAAAGCAGAAAATGTAAAAATCGAGTTGAATTATTTGGGAAAGCTAAAAGTATATGCAGTTGTGCTTCTGCTAAAAGGTTCAACATAGGACAGAAAGAGCTCCACTACCAGGTTTATATTCCCAAGAATCTATCAGGGGGCACTTTGTCCAAGATTGGACCTTCCCAACAAATAAAATGAACCTTACACATTATGCATGCATAATGTGGTTTATTTATTTTTGGTCCTATTAAAGAGTAGCTGATGGTGCTGGATTCGAGGCATCTCTTCTCTACCTCCGACTAATGGTATGAAATTGTACAAGTTATACACCATCCTCTCTCAATCTTAGTGTTATTATCTAGTAAATAAAGAGGACTGAGATTATCCCCACTGCTATTGTGTCTCTAAAACTCTTTTTTGGTGGACATGTCTAATCTGTAGTTCCAGATAGAGTTCAAAGAGATAAATGGATTTGAAAGTCCTATTCATGGAGGTTCTAGTTAAAACCTGGGGATTAGATGAATTGAAGAGACCATATTTGTACATAGAGAAGACTGAAGTGTCCTGAAAAGAGTCCAGGGCCATGCCAAGATTTAGGGAAGAAGTCAGAAAATAAGCTTAATGAGAAAGTGTCGGAGACTAGAAGAAAAATCAGGAAAACATGGCATTTCTGAAACCAGGAGAAGAAAGCTTTTCACATAGAAAGGAGTGAAAACTCTATTGAAGGCTTCTAAAATATCATAGATGACAAAAATAGAAGAGCAACTATTGGACTTAGCTGCATGTGGCCTGACAAAAGCTGGGTCATGAGAGTTGTGAAGAACAGAAGTCCAATTAAAGCAGTCTGAGTGAGAATGGACGTGAAGACATGAAGAAATTTTACTGTTAAGGATAGCAGAGAAATGGAGCAGAGCTGAAGAGAGATGTGTAACTTAGGGAGTCCTCTTCTTCTTCTTCTTCTTCTTCTTCTTCTTCCTCTTCCTCTTCCTCTTCCTCTTCTTCTTCTTCTT